>JAVGVS010000173.1:0-130000 GCA_032718565.1 Distichodus sexfasciatus
TCCTCTTCACCAGCACCTTCACTGCAAATCAGAGAAATCCCCATGGTGGTCTGAGAGATCTCCCTCTTAGCTTCCTCACCACTGACATCCTAATAGTGGAAAAAACAAACATGGGTATGGAGAAAACAAGCAAACAACACACAAAAGAAAAATATATTACAAGTTAAATCTTAAAATCTCAAAGTAAAATGCTATTACTGACCAAGTACTCCTTGATGAGCATGTTGCTGTCTTCATTGAGGTAGACACAGACTTCCAATTATACAGTCCCTCTTGAGTTCAATGCTCTCACTCTGCAAAAGAAGGCATATAAAATGACAAATCTGAATGTTTTCCAGCACACTGTCCATAACAATTATTTTCACACCAGTAATTACGTTTTGACTGTTGATTAAAGAGAGGCAGCAAGTTGACAAACAGAAGTACTTTGAGATACGAGACTGGGATGAGGGTCTTTACACACCTATAGCTCAAGTTCAGGTCTGGACCAAAAGAAAAGAAATGACAATACAGATTGCTGACAAAATACATTGTACTTAAATCAGTGATGCCTAGAAAAAGGGTTTATTTTGCTTAATAATGTAGAAGTGTATTTTTATACCAGAGATGCCTGAGTCTGTTTCCATTGTGGAAATGGTTTAGCTTGCAATGTTTAAGTAATCCATAGCAACTTACTATTGTGGATCCACACACCTTACACTCCCATGCACCCATTTTCATAGTATGCCTAGGAAAGAGTTTTGCAACAAAGTAGAAAAAAATTAATTGCCACGTAATTACAGACTTCAATGTCATCCCATGTACTTACCTAAACTGAGAGGTGGCCCTCAAAGGAATGGAGCTATTTTTGTAAGTTACACTTTATGTTGTTCCTGAAAGTAATGGAAAAAAATGTGTTTAACCAATTATACAGTATATATTTTACATTTTATAATACATTATAACGATCATTTTTTTACCATTAAAAATAGTGAATAGGCACAATACTTAATCACAAGCGACTTTAAGCTGCTCATCTTTATAAGAAACGTAGATTGTACAGGTCCGCAGGCATCAAGTCAGAGACTGAACATATATCGCTAGATCCGTAAATACTAAGGACACGATACAATAATCTAATGTATATGCAGCCTGATATATGTAGCGTTATTTCTGTGCCACAATTCTGAACGCACAGAGGCCTTTTGTGAGCAAAATCTCGGGTTTGCACGTGCTCAAAACGGTCTGTGTGCGCGCTACACCTCAAGCGCTCGCGCGAGCAGACACGAGAGTTTGCTCACGGAAGGTCCCCCGTGTACGCGCTCAGAATTGTGGCACAAAAATAACGCCATAGATATAAAGCATTAAAATACTGCTGCTCGACTGCTTTACAAATCAACGCGCGGCGAAGCCACTTCATAATTAAAAGCGAATTAAGTTAAGATTACTTTTGCTGGTGCTGTAAGGGTTTTCTGAATGCCACAAGGTAACATTTTAAGACCGACGGGCGCCCTAATAGGGTCTGGCTGCAGACTTGCACTTGCGCTCTCAGACACAGTGACGTCTAGCATAGTGGGACCTGTTGCATTAAGATTTTATATTGTACTATTTTATAAAACTATTGTCAGTTTATCCAATAATAAAAATTGTTAATATAGTAGTTGTAAATTACGATGGCGTTTTAGTGCAACCTTAAAAGAAAATCTAAGATTACGAGATTAAACTCGTAATATTTCGAGAATAAACTCGAAACTACGAGAATAAAGTCGAAATGTTACGATAATTAAGTCGAAATATTTCGAGAAAAATCACAGAATTGCGAGAAACTATGGATGTGGAGGATCTATCAAATTATATCAAACTACATTTACAAATGTGTATGTATACTAAAGAGATTTTAATAAACCTTACCTTTGACGGTTGATGTTTGCAAGGTCTTCTGTAGAGCTAACTCACTGGCGCAGACGACGTGCTTGTACAGAACATATCTTAAACATTCACGTCAAAATTCGACTTTATTTTCGTAATTTTGACTTTATTTCTCAAAATGCTACGAGTTTATTCTCGTAACATTTCGACTTTATTCTCGTAGTTTCGAGTTTATTCTCGAAATATTACGAGTTTAATCTCGTAATCTGAGATTTTTTTAAGGTGGCACTAAAACGCCTGTAAATAGACTGTCTCCTTGTGACAGGTTTAAAAAAAAAAGAAAAAAGAATTTGCATCAACCTAATGTTTGTTTGTTTTTTAATCCATAATTTTGGAAGACAATTTTGTGTTGCTATTTAAACCTTATAGTTCTCTTTTATCTTTGGTAATGATTAGCTTTGCTGGTATAAATGTTAAAAAGTCGCAGCCTACTTTAATGGCAAAGTAACATTATACAACATACAATAAACACTACAACATTACAACAGTTACAACATTATAATCATACAATAAACAAGCAGCAAAAAATAACTTTTGGGAGGAAAAGTTTCCGTCTCGTTATAGAACTAAAGTACTTTAAATCGTCTTTATTGACAACGCGAACGAACGAACGGCTGGAAACTTATTTCCGGTTTATTTGTGTCGATTGCAAGTGACGTCACTTGCGGAGGAAGTGCAGGTGTCTGAGAGTGCAAGTCTGAGAGTGCAAGTGCAAGTCTGCAGCCAGACCCTTCTCGTAATGATGGAGCCTGCTTCAGCATCCCAGTGATGTGCCTCGCTGCAGTCTGTAACTGCATCTGTATTTATGTTGAATTGAGGACAGACAAGTGGGCAGGGGGAGCCATTGATTGCGTGCTTATCAAACGTGTAAGACCTAACTATTAAATTATAATTATAAGGTCGATAAACTATAACTTGTGTTTAACCTACCTAAACCAGGAGCCATCGACCAATAGGAATCGCAGGCAGAAACAGCCAAAACCCCGCCCCTTTCAAACCTGCCCCGCAGAAATCTCACTCGAGCAAAAAAGCCGCTGCGCGCAAGGACATTTAACACATCGAGAGGAAAAAAGACATTCAAGAGAGGAAAAATACAGTTTGCGCGCAATATTATATTACGCATGCGGTGAGTGCCCTCAGTGAGATGAGAGTTACACGGAGCAGCGCTGTTCTCACATCAGGCAGCCACAGTCACTACCGAAACTACTTTTTAACTAGAACTTTTATGCCGCCGCCAGAAAATCACCAAACAATTTCATTATGATATAATCGATTATGTCCTGCCACTGCATCGATGCAGAATCGTCCGCGTCTGCACCGCGATGCATCGATTATAAGATTAATTTCAACACCCCTAGCAGAGAGCATCATCGTAACTTAAACTAAAAACAATGTATACCTTAAAAAGTTCATCAAAAGATGCCAATGATGTGGTTCTTTGGCAGGGAATGAGCTTCTTGTCCATCACTGATGGTCTGCTTACATGTTCCAGAGGCAAGAAGGTAGAGCTGTTGAAGTTCCTCCTGGTTCTCAAGGTGTTACTCCACACTTCAACATGACAGTTGCATTGTAACATTGTGTTTACTCTGCCAAATCTCCCACTTACATCACGTACTGTGGCCTAGTACATACCTTGCGAAATACAACTAAACTTTACAACTGATCTTTTGCATTTTCTTTTTAGCAGGCTGAGGTGGTAGGACAGCAAGAGAGAGGCCATGTCACTGACCCACTATATAACAAAAAAAACCCACAAACCTTTAACACTACTTAATACAAGGATTTTAATTGAACCTTCCCACTATGAAAATATGCCTCAAAAACAATTTTGTTTCACCTTTTGTAAAATACCTGCATGATCCTCTGAGGATTCATCATTGTGCCCACTCCTAGCAGACTTTAGCAGTCTCTGGAGCACTGGTTTGGAAGTAAGGTTCTCAGCTTCTTTGATCACCTTTTCTTTAAAGAATGACCACTTTTCAAGCAGTTTTAAAGCTGTTTCTGGTCCAAAAAGAGGCTGAAATCTTGGTTCATCTGCAGCAGACAAATGAAAATATTTTTGGCTAAGTTCATTAATAGTACAATTGTACTTGCATTGTGGGTACTGAAAAGAATGCTAATAATTACTAGCCCTTTAGTGTGGTGAAATGCTGGTCACTGATGTGTCAAAATTATAGCCTGTAGAATAAAAACTAACTGAAATAAGCATTCTCAAAACAAAAACAAAAAAAACAAGTAAACTAAACTGCTTTTAGGATGACATAAGTCATTTTAGCTGCACAAATCATATTAGAGTCATTTTCATCAGAACTCCAGTGAGATATTAAAACATTCAATAACGTTTTGGCGATCTCCTCTGACATCAATCGATTACCAGTCAACTAGGCTACTTATTATTGGTGAATATACTCTTGCTTATACACACGTCATCATTTTGACTTAGATAATATACTTAACAATTCACCGCAAAGCAAACACCTCCATATTTACTTCAGATAATATATTCATACGGAGACTCTGTTATTACTTATATTGCTGATTACCTTATTCATTAAGACAAAACAAAATCCATACAACAAATATGAGCAAGAAACAACCTTTTCTTTAAGTAATAAAATGCACAATATACTTTCATAACGAAATGTGTCATTTCAGTTAACCAAATCATACAACCCCTGGCAAAAAATAGGGAATCACTACTATTGGAGGATGTTCAGGCAGTTGTTTTACTTTGTAGTCCAAAAAGCAAATCACAGATATGACACAAAACTATTTTACCTAACAGCTGAACATTAAGGCTTTGTAAAACATACCTCAAAAAAAAAACATCTGTTTTCAAATCAAGTAGAGGAAAAAATTATGGAATAACTCAATGCTGAGGAAAAAATTATGGAATCACCATTTGAAACAAATACTTGCACATGTCTAATTATACAAATTAGTCTGCAGTTAAAAGAGAGTGCTTGCAGACCTTAATGCGCTGTTGCACCCGCTGATTGACAGGAAACATGGCCCCAACAAGAGAACTGTCAGTTGAAACAATGGAAAGGATTATAAAACTCCTTCAAGAATGTAAATCAACACGGAATGTGGCAAAAGATGTTGGTTGTTCCCAGTCAGCTGTGTCTAAAATTTAGAGCAAGTCCAAACAAAATGGGAAGGTTGTAAAAGGGAAACATACAGGTAGACCAAGAAAGACAGTGTGTGTATGTTTTACAAAGCCAGAATGTTCAGCTGTTAGGTAAAAATGTTGTGTGTAATTTCTGTGATTTGTTTTTTGGGCTACAAAGTAAAACAACTGCCTGAACATCCTCCAAGAGTAGTGATTCCATATTTTTTGCCATATTTTTTCGCCTCAGGCTTGCTTGTTGCGGGGTTTAGGCCGGTTATATGTAAAGTGCTTTGTGACAATGACTGTTGTTAAGAGCGCTATATAGACTAAATAAATTTGAATTTGAATTCATTTATTGTTTACTAGTGCACTTTCAAACTCACCACAAAGCAAACTCTTCCATATTTACTGTACATCAGACCTCTAAATCGTGTTGCTCTTACAATTATTTTGATGGTAATTGGCATTGATTAATAAAAAGCATACAGGGACGACTAAAGAAGAACACTGAAATAATCATTTTAATGTAAATACTAAGTTGCCCAACATGCAATCAAAATGGGAATAATCATGTTGGATACCCAAATCATATTAGGGCCATTTTGCGCTGAAATCAGCTGAGCTTGTAAAACGTAATAAATGCTCTGGCGATCTCTTCTGACAACAAGCGGATAGCAATCAATTACTTAATATTGGTGAATATACTCTTCCTTTCACAGGCCTCATTATTTAATGTTAAAAGATACACCTACAAGCTCGCTGCAAATTAAACAACTCTATATTGACTGTACACTGTACAATGGTCAATGAAGGGTCAATAAAATTGAATGAAAACTAACTGGAATATGCATATGCACATATGCAAGTGGTTCTGGTACTGGTTACTGATTAGTCAAAGTTATAGACTGAAGAATAAAAACAAATCATATTGGAGTCATTTTCATCAGAAGTCCAGTGAGCTATTAAAACATTCAATAAATGTTTTGGCGATCTCCTCTGACAACAATCTAATACAAATCAACCATTTATTATTGGTGAATATACTCTTGCTTATACACGTGCTCACTTTGACTTAAATATACTTACAAACTCACCGCAAAGCAAACACCTCTATATTTACCGTACACGTTTACGGTCTCGAGGATTTATCGATGATTTAGGCTATTCTGTTACACATAGGCCTATTGCTGATTACGATATTTATTACAAATCAAGTTCTACACAGCGTAAATGATCAAGAAATAACATTTTCTTTGAGAAATAAGTGCCACATGTTAACTCTGAGCTGTAAACGCTGAGCTTTTAACACATTTAATAAATGCTCTGGCGATCTCTTTTGACAACACATTGAAACCAATTGACTACTTGTCATCTGAGAACATACTCTTGCTTTCACACACGTCATCATTATGAGTCAAATAGTACACTTACAAACGCACCGCAAAGCAAACATCTCCATATTTACTGGACACCATACCTCTAAACCGGGTTGCCCTGATAAATAAAAGTGAAAGATTCTGTCATTGTGAAACACAGCACAGCACAGCACAGCACAACGAAATGTGACTTGTGCATTTGACCCATCCGCGAAGGAACGGTGGGCAGCGCCCGGGGAGCAGTGCTTGGGGACGGTACCTTGCTCATGAGTAACTCAACACCTGCCCTGGATTCGAACCTGCAACCTTCTGATCACTTATTTTGATGGTAATTGCTATTGATTAGTAAACATAGTACTGTGAAGACTAAAAATCACCGAAATTTTAAATAAACACTAAGTTGCTCAATATGTTTTAAACGAAAATAATTATTTTAGCTACCCAAAATCTATTGGAGCCATTTTGCGTTGAAATCATCTGAGCTTGTAAAACGTAATAAATGTTCTGGAGATCGCCTCTGACAAGAAGTAAAAACCAATCAACTTATTGATTGACCAGCAACCAGAACCCAAACCCGTTCTCGCCTGCTCCACGACACTGCGGTACCACCTGTAGAGGTACATGACAGTAATCCCCAATCTAACAGCAGCAGTCTCTACCAAAAACTACAACTAAGCAGCACTCAACATTATCTAAATAACTTCCGTGGTGTTTAACTAATTAACATATGAATTCCGCACCACTTTGTAAATGAACAGGGTAACACTGTATGAACAGAAAAGGTGAAATTACAGTTCTCTGGACGTACACTCTGAGATGAACTCCACGGGTGCACAGCGCTGAAACTCCACAGGTGCATTAAGGCTCTTTAATTTGTTCACGTAACTGCCGGAGCGTTCGTCTTCAAATGGTAATTCCAGACCGTCCACAAGGTGGGGCACGCCGCACACTAGTCCTTGCAGCCTTCACTCTTTATTAAACCTGTGACTTTAGGAAAAAAAAGTTTGAAAATCTCAGAACTTCTTGTGTGGTAGTTTTCAATATCCTACTCTAAACTTCAATACTGTAACATCATCAGACTTCATGAATTCCGAAAGAAAAAAAAAACAAAACTTAAATTACTTTTATGTCAAAATATAACAGCACACAGAGAAAGGTGAAGCAAATGTGAATGAAAAAGGAGACACAGCAATATGAAGCAGGACCTAAAAAGAGGTATCTGTTCTTCATAATCACCTGGGGCTAGGGTTCCAAACAGGAGCAGCAAGGCACAAAGCAGAACACACAGTCAGCACTGCAGAAGCTCCTCCAGCAGCAAAGTTCAGCTCTACCCAGGTCTGCTTGTAGAAAAACAAGTGATGTAGACCATGAAGATGACCTCCATGGTCTCATGCACCATCAAGGCAAAGGAGAGCACAAGTAATGTCATGAAGTTCACATGAAATGACAGAAACTGTCCAGCTGCTGGCTTCCTTGTTTGTCATTTTGGTGTCACTCTGTAGAATTTGGCTATGAGAACAGCCTATAAACCAACAGATGTTAGAGCAAACTAAAACGAAACAAAGTACTCATATGGTCACCAAGACAAGTGTTTCCTTTCCGTTTGGGAGAAAACATTTCTAATTTATGTTAAGTGATGCTAAGAATTTTACTGCATGAACCACATCAGGCAGCAGTCAGCACTTTCCAGCTGGTCCTATTCTTGGGTTATGACATATGAAGATGGAGAGATGAAGCACTCCAACATTGGATCTTCATATTAGTAAAGCATTAAACAAAAATACATTTCACTTCCTTAACGTGATAGTGCAGCCAAAAGACATGTATTTACATGGTTGTGCTCCGGGACATTTTAAACAACAAATTTTCATGACCAAATTAGCGTTTCTGCATTTGTTTCAGAATGCGTGTGTGAAGCTAATGGTGCTAACAGTCAACAGAACTGAATGGTAATACAGCTAGCACAAAATGCAACATCCCTATTGAAACAAGAGTACTAGGCCTCACTCTTAATTCTTTATTATCCATCACCTCTATGTTAATGCTAGACTTAGTGATACATAACTCAAATATTAGATGCCAGGAACATAACCACAAGACTCATCTCTTAAGCTAGTGCTAAACATATTGGTATAATACCCTGAAAATGCCACAATGCTTGTTTAAAATAACCACTAGACCTTGCCCTTGCCCTAATATCTGTCAGCCATTAACTAACCCTAACCCTAATGAAATATAACCCTAACATGACAGACGTCTAGTGGGGAAAAAAGTAGTCACCAGCTGTTATGAGAAACAACCTCAACATGAAACTTGAGCTTTTTACTTTAAGTGACTGAATTACAACTCTTCCGTATTCATCAGAAAATTGGTGCATGTATTGTTAAAGGCATGGAAACCACAAATTAATGCTACAGTCAAAGAACTCAAACTCTGAAAAGGTTCAAATGTAAGACTGTCAGGCGCAATCAGAAACTGGAAGACATAGGTTTCTTTTCCCATTCGTCCATGACGTGATAAACATAAGAATCTGAATTATAAGTAACTGAACTTTTCAATTTCTTGGAGATGAAAAGGTCGGATTCTTGTCAGAAATGAAAAAGCCTTTCAAATCAGAAGTTTAAGACTTAAAGAAATTGAAAATGAGTCCTGTTGCCTTCGTTGCAAGTTCTTAAGCGTTCTTCACCTCCAGCGTGTCACACCTACAGTTAAACTCACCAGCAAACAGGGAGCGAGGAGTCGTGCAGCAAAAGCTAAGATTCAGCTACAAAAACGCACACAGCTTCGAACAGGCAACCGCAGAACATCACAAACTGACAGAGTTGCACTATCACTAAGGACCTTGCCTGAGTGGGTACCGAGCTGAGGGCGCTTCTGCAGCAGAACCCCATACCGCCACGGTGAAACTTCACTGCTCATCAACCATTTATTATTTGTGGAAATACTATTGCCTTCACATAAGACAATGTCCAACTAAGCGGTGCACATAGAAAAGCAAAAATCTCTATATTTACTGTACATGTTACCGGTCTATGGGGTTTCATCAGGGACGGACTGGGGCGAAAAAAGGGCCCTAGACTTTCTCCCGGACAGGCCCACCAACTGGACTTCAATGCCTCCATAAGGATTTTGCGCTTGACAAATGATCGTATTAGCGCCCTCTGCTGTTTATCAATATTGTTGCTCCCCAAGCGGCTCAAGAGAGATAAACGTGAAGCCTGGGCTCTCGCGATTCCTCACGCCGTCCCTGCACCGGCCCCTGGGTTTCATCGATTATTTATGCTGTTGGTAATCATTTATTAGTCAAAATTATTGCCTGAAGAGTAAGGGAAAAAACTGGAATAAACATTCTATAAATAGCCAAGTTGCCCAATATGTTTTAACGAAATAAGACATTTCAGCTACCCAAATCATATTACCGTCATTTTCATTACAACTCAACTGAGCCTGTAACACATGTAATAACTGCTCTGGTTATCTTCTTTGACAAGTGGAAAGCAAACAAATATTTATTACTGGAGAACATACTATTGCTTTTACACACCACATGACTGTCAAAGGTAACACGTAGAAACTGACAGCAAAGCAAACAGTTTTAGTTTATCATCCTTGTACATGTGGATTCTGTGATTAATTACTTTACTAATTTTGGTTATTCATTAGCACAACATCTGAACAATTCACAAGAAACATTTTCTACAAAACCTATGGTGCCCAGAATGCTTTAAGAACAAAAGTCATTAAATCTGGCCAAATCATAGAAGCTTTTTCATCAAACAGTTCCATTAATTTTCATCTTTTGATTTTCTCATTTGTGGTCAGCCAAATTAAAAATGATGATTTTTTTATGATGTACATCTACAAAAACATCAAGACAATGCCACAGTGATGTAAACAAATTTATTTCTTAAATAAATGACAAATGGGAGAAAAAACACAATGCATCTCCATCCTCAGAATACTCACACACGCAGGTGAGACCTCCACGGTCCTTGACAGGCCGGGACAAGTGCAATACGACCCCAACGCACAGCATTGTCACCGATCCCAGCCTGCGCAGAACCGGACCGCAACCTCGCCATCGTCACCAATGCAGCCAAATGAAAGCTCCCGGAACCGCCAGCTGCCGCCACACTCAGTTTTGCATGGATTTGCACAGCAAACGTCAGCCCAAACTGAATGCAAACCAGCAAAACTGAGCGAGGACCAGCGCAGATATTGCAGCTCCCTCATCCTCCTGTATTGCATCTTCACCTTCTCACTGCTGCTGCACTCAGCCAGAAGTACTTGAAGCGCTCACACTGCAGTAGATTTGCACAAACACTACCTGCACTATAAGCACTTTAGTACCGCTTAAACTCAGCTCAGAACACCAACTTGGCTGCGAACTCCAACCCGGCCTCCAAATCTGAGAGTTTTGTAAGAAGTAGAAGCAGCAGGCCACCATCAGTTTTGCATAGATTTGCACAACTCACACTTTCTTGTAGTGCAACTATGCAAAACTAGCAGAGAACTGCACCCAGAAAATAAGGGGAAAGTGGTGTGACGTGACTGGGGTTTGGGGCGTTTTGGATGCAAATGCCAGCTCCTCATGCCAGAAGGAGCACTTAGGGCAGTAGGTGCTAGTCTACTTCACTATCTGCACTAGATGCACCTTAGCACAAAGCCGTTGGTACGAAATGATGGCAGTGAAGGGTGTAATCACCATCCATCTACATCAATATAATTGAGATTCATGAATCAACGAGCTCATCCATTCCAAACGAAAACAATGCCCTTTTATGATAAACTGGTCTGTTTTTATTAGAAGAGAAGCCTGGGTGTCACTCACATTTTCTTAAGTTTGTTCTTACCTATAACCCTATGTTATGCAGAAACATGCATGCAGTGTGTGAGAAAATGTGAGAGCTCTTTCTAGCAGTGTTATTCTTTTTTAACTTATGAACAAATCACACATAAAACTGATGAATGTCAGAATCTTCACAAGAACTGTATGCGAGTTTCAAGAACAAATTTCTTCTTAAGAGCTCCGTTGGTGAATAAGGCCAATTGTTCCTGTAAATGCCTGGTTGAGCTCAGGAACGTCAAAAGATAGGTTTTTTTTTGTGTGTCATATGAATAGGAGTGAAGGTGTTAAATCAGCATGTGATACTGTCTCATCGTGAAAAGAACTGAATCAACAGGCAACTGTATTATAGCAAACTGTGTGATATCAGCAGACATGGTAATCGTTGTCCACTGAATTGATATATCGTATTGTGATGAAACTTGAGGTTTACATTCCTGGGGCCTAGTTGTGTGGGAAGTGTAGGGAGTCAGGTGCACAGGTCTGGATTATTGCTAGAAGTGCCTTCACTGCAGTAGATCTCATAGCACACTACCTGCACTGTAAGCACTTTGACAATAACTCCATCATCATCCAGTTCCTCAATCTTCATCTGCATCGCCACCTGTCCGTCCATTCTGGGGTCACCAGAGGGCTCCATGAGGTCAGGAACACTTAAAAAAAGAAGAAAATAGACAGAAGGAGGGTTTAAGTAAGGTCTTACAGCTTACATCATGAAGAGTAAAAAAGTGGACAGGTGAAGAGAAACCAAGTAAAAAGAGGGAGAAAGAGTGAGGGAGTTTAAATAATGAATAGAGGCGAATGAGGGTGGTGATATAAAAGGTGAAAAGAAATGTGGTGAACGAGTGAGAAAAATTAAAGTAAAAGTGAGGGAGCTGCATAAGTGAGTGACCGCATGGACAGCAGCACGCCGCGCCTCGTGCCTCATCCCTAACCCGCGTGCTAGACAACAACACCAACACGGCGCTAACGCAGCCTCACGCATGCGCACACCGAGCGCGCCAACCGGACTCATCTCAAGCACCTTAGTAAAAAATACCCAAACTAAAAAACTAACCAAATATAAAGCTCTACATGTTGGCGGGCGAGTCGCGGGAAACGCTCCTGGTGAAGCAAAGCTCTCGGCTCACACAATCCGAGAAGGCTAGCTCGCTAGCCTGGAGCTAGCAGCATGGTGGCTAATTAAATATCGCCAATTTGACAAAGTAAAGCCCAAAACTCTTCTTAAAATCACGTTACTACTGGAAAGTTACTCGACGTCACATATACACATATGAGTGAGTGAAGAAGTCGGGGGAAAAGACGTTTAAAAGTTTCTCTTCAATGCTAAACGGCTAAAACTAGTTAAACGGGCCACGTCCCAATCCGACTACTCTTCTGCTACTCGCTACACAGTACAGCCCAAGTCGCGCTCGCGTGCTCCTTAGCTATTTAGTAACGGATTTGGAACACGGCCGAAACACAATGGCCGCACGCGCACTTTCACACGGCGCACGCGGCGCTCCGTTAATTCGCCATTATAAAAACTCAAAACCTCACAAAAATTAATAAAATCTCGCCGCATAAAGCACTTTAACGTTCATTTCACATAACGCGCGGTGCTTTCTCTCTCTCTCGCTTATTCCGCGACAGTGTCTGTGGCTGACGGGAACGCGCGCGGCCTACGCTGCTGCCCCATGTGCCGTCGCTTTGTTCTTTAACACACTCACACGGGCGTAAGAACGCGGATACACACCAACACATGCGTGGTACGTTTCTACCGAGAGCTTAAAACGAGTGTAAAGGGTATAAAGTCGAGGGTAACCGGGACCGGAACCGCATGGGAGGCCCGGAACCAGCACCGTTAACTTAGAGCAGAACCCGCGTTTAGGTAACGGGACGACGTGGGGAAACGACGCGAAATCAACAACAACCTCGACGACGACAACAGGTTGCGCTCCGACACCGCGTAGACTCCATCTTCTCACACACACTCATTACAAAACACACACAGTCTTACCGTGCGCGGAAATCCGCGTGGACCGAGACACGGAGAAAGTGGCGCGAAGCGCGCGGAGCTCAAACCATGTGCGCGTGAATGAAGGGCGGTGCCCGAGCAGCGTAAAGCCCGCCCACCTCCTAATTAGCATAAACACACAGCGAACTTACGCGCGCGCGCACACACACACACCCCGCTTCCGATCTCTGCCTTTTGAGCCAATCAGGAGCAGAAGCGTCAACATCAGATTAAAATGTTTAAAAAAACTCAACTTCACTGTGTCGTCACAGAACAGTAAACCTACTTTCTGACGTCACAAACTGGAGAGACAGCCATACAGTATAAACACACAGAGAGGATGACAGGAACACTGAAATGATGGTGGTAATGGACATAGACAGATAGATAGAGAACATGGTGGCACAGAGATAAAGATTAATGTGGGGTGGGGGGGCGTGGCCTAGTGGTTCAATCACATCTGGACCAAGAGGTCATCGGTTCAAATCCAAGATCTATCACTACCATCACTGGGACCCTGACCCTGACCCTTAAAACGCGTTGTGGAGAAAAAAACGGTAAGACCTACAGCTTTGAAATTTGGCAGGTAGGTCCGGTACCCCACCCACTACTCAGGCAAAAAAATTGCACCAAAATAAGCTATTTTGCGGTTTTTCAAAAAATTTTGCATTTTGTCTAATAAAATTCGAATCTTAGTTCCGATTCTCAAAAATCATATACCATCTTATTCCTTGGGTTAAGACAATTTTTTAGACCCCCGCATCTATTTCTGCCATATTTGATTTTTTGCTAATTTGCATAAAATGAAAACTCATCTTTTTCAAACTAGTCCCTGGATTTTTGTCCAATCTGCATGCAACTGGTATCATTTGAACACCGAGACATTCTTCCTTAATTACTTTCAAGCACATTTTTAATGTGCGTCTTCATTTGGCTGTGATATACAAATAAATGTGGTGGGCTTCTCATAGGACTGCAGTGCCACACACTGAGAAATCCGGCTCTGGGTGGGCTACAGCTTAGAAATTTGGCAGGTAGGTCTGGTACCCCTCCGACTACTCAATAAGTTTTGAACCGTAGCACCCTAGATAAAAGGATGAAACGTGTCATATTTCAACGTCTGTCCACTTCGAATCATCAAAAACTGATAAAGCTGCAAACTGCATGGCCTCCGTAATCACTGCTTGCAGTTATATTTATTATTATTATTATTATTATTATTGCTACTACTACTACTACTATATATAGTATTTTTTTTAAACCTTTTTATTTGTCATTATCAACACAGCACAGCACACAGTGCTCCCACTGTATTTGACCCATCCATGAAGGAGCCGTGGCCAGCTTTTTAACAGCACCCAGGTAGCAGAGCTTGGGGATGGTACCTTCTTTATGAGTAATCATTATCCTGTCCCCCTCCCCATCCCTACACGTCCCGCTGCAGTTGCCCCTCTGTGCCTGCCCCCGCCCCAGGAGCAACCCTGGGGCCTGGGGCGAGCAATGGTCGGCAGCAATCACACCCCTCCGACTCTCCACAAGGGAGTTAATACCCCCAGAGCCTAGGGGGGAGGGGCGGACGAGTGGGGGGTAGGGCGCCGTTGAGCCAAGGGGTGGTGGGAGGCACATGTAGGGAGGGATTAAAGAGGAAAGAGGAGCAGCACCATTCTCACCCAGGAGCCCTAGTGTGCCCTCTGACCCTCACAGGAAGAGACGCAGCAAGTGCAGGAAGAGAGCGGAGGCATGCCCAGGGAGGAAGTCTTATAAAGAAAAGAAGAACAAAAAGAAGTGACAGCGTGAGGAGGAGGAGGAAGGGAAAGACTCCCGCTGTAGATTCCACTCCGAGCAGCTAAGCTCAGGCCTCAATCTGTCTCTCCCTCTGTCTCTTTGTTTAGATTGTTTCTTGTATTTTGCCCATGATCTGTTTTTCTGTTATAATTTGCACATTAAAATATTTAACTTAATTTTACTTAAAATGAGCTGTTTGTTTATATCTAATTTATAGTACACAGTTCCAGCAACAATCAGTGTCCATGTCAGTACGTGCAGCTACTCTTTCACAGATGGCTCAAATGTAGTTACATTTGGTTGTGGTGCACTGTGTGCCATGCTATGTTCACAAAGACAAATAATCACTTACCTCGACTTAAAAAATAGAGGAAAATACACAGCAACACAAACTGCCAGTAGAGTCCTTAATTCCAAATGAAACATTGGTACACATTAGTGAACAGGTTTGACACAAGCATGCAAAAAATGTGGATTTCAATCCTACCTCCAGGAGTCTGATAAATGCTGCAACTGTAAGGCAGTAAAAATGATTAAAAATAAATCACAAAGCACACTGTTTACAAAGAAATTATTTATTTGCTCAAATGCTTTTTTCACTTTTACATGCTGCAGAATCAGTCGTGTAAAATGGTTGCATTAGCTGGTTAGAATCAAGTTTGTCATAATACATGAGAATTGATAAACTCTCATCTAACTTGATTATAGTCACATAGATTACATTATAACCATGAAACTACGACTCATATGAAGCTTTTAAATCACAAAATTTATGAGGCACTTTATGCACATTCAATAGTTTCTTAATGTTCCAGTTTAGACAAAATCTCTCTGAATAAAACATGAGGCTTAAAATAAAAAAAATGGAATGTATGTTTTGCTTTAAGGTTTAAGCTGCAGTTCCGTCAGTTCTGAAATGTAGAGAGGATGTAACTAGACAATCTGAAGATGCTTATCTGCTAACAGCTAACTGGTGCTAACAGCAAGCTAAACTCCCAGCATGCCTTCACTAGCCTCATTAACATCATTAGCTGCAATTTCCCTTTAAGGACTTGAGAGATATCACTGTAAAATAAAATTAAAAAAGTAAGTGTTTAAAGAGTAAAATATCTGACGTTTGCGCGGTTCCGTGAAGAAGGAGGAGAGATCATAATAAACCCAGTTTCAATAGTCACGATTTCAACCCATTTGCTGATTAAATGGTGCTTATGTGTTCAGGTTGTGAATGCTGTGATGTTACAGTCATTAGAAACACGCGCACACACACACACACACACCCAGTCTTGTATTACTATCTTTGTGAGGTCCTTCCATAGACTCCCATAATGACTAGATGTATATAATTTTACACCTAATCCTAACCCTAACCTTAACCTCAGTAACCAAAAGCACATCTTTTACCTCTTTTAGTTTCTCAGATAAAACAAGCACATTTTCTATAAAGTCATTTCTCCTCATGGGGACCTCTCAAATGTCCCCACAAAGCCCAAAAAAACAGATAAAAGTGATTTTAGGGGACAAAAAGGTCCCAACAATGCGATAAATACATGAACACACACACACCCCTAATTCACTGTCATGACATACTGTGGGGTAGGATCGCATCAACTGTTCAACTGAGGATGTAGGTGATTGTACCAGAGGTGGCCAGCATCATGAACCTGGTTTAGACAAATACATTTTTGTGAAAAAGGGTCATTATTTTAAGAAGGTGACAATATGTTACATGGCCTAAATCATTATGTGATAATCATTTCTCAATAAAATGTACATTACATTGTCATTTACTAGACATATAGTACATTGACATGTTGATGATGAGCAGACATGAGGAAGCTCTGCCTCCCTCTGCTGGACTACAGCACACACCAGTTCTTGGAGAAACAGTTCTGAAGGAAAAGCAGAAAAGAATAAAAAGAAACGATAATAATAATAATAACAATAATAATAATAATATAATAATAATAATAATAATAATAATAATAAGTGTGGAGGTTTGTGATGAGTCGCTTTAGTTGTTGATGAGCTGAATTCATGTTCTTAATATGAAATAATAAAGTATCAAATATGGAAAATAAATAAAATCTAATTATAAGGTTTGTACTATAGACAGTGACTGTACATCTGCATATTATAGCAGAAACCAGAAGTAACGTATTAAAGTGCAGTGTGTGTTTGTGAATGAACAAATACACATACAGTTCCCTAAGGCAGGTGGGTGACACATGAGCCTAGAGCATAAATAAGCATATAAGCTTACTGTGTAAATGGCAGGATGGTAACAATATGGGAGAGAGAACACGAGTTTGTGTTATATTCTGGATGTAGTGATGTCGTGCTGATTAAGAAGTCTTATGGTGTGAGTAGAAGCTCCTTCTGAGAAAACCCACAACCTCTTGGTCTAGAGGTGATTATCCGAACAACTAGACCACCACCACCCACAAACTGTTGAGAAGCTGCTGCACAGTCCAGCAGACCTGCTCCTGATGCTGATGCTGCAGAACATTCTTGCAGACAGGACGACGCGGAACGAGCCGTGGGGGGAGGTGATGCTGGTGGTCTTACACATGCAGCAGGAGTTGTAAATGTGCGGTGGGCTGGACAGAGTGCTGCCAATGATATACTCTGGTGCAGGGTCTGCAGTTTAGTTGTTGTAAGTGTTAACTTTTGGAAGCTGTTAAAGACAGAATAAGAGAGAAATAAGTGAACATTGACAAAATACTTTTGAGCTGCACTCAGGTGTGTCGAGTGAATTTGGAGTTTACAGCTGGAAGAAGAAGAAGGATATTAGAATAAACAACAGAACACTTTGTTGATGCACAGCAATTACAATGAACCACACCGAACAACAGCAAAGTCAAGTTTGGTTAATGGACGTAACTTTCATAAAACTACAAAACAAACAAAAACACAAGAAATGCAGCCATACACAAATCAGAATAAATCACATGACTGGACCTGTGGCCCTGTATAACTCCACCTCCATTTTATCGAGAACATTACCACACAAATCACCTACTTAGCATGAGGCTAGCTGAATTGCCATATGGTTCCATTGACTGTTACGATCGTTAGCCTTTAATTTTGCCATTTTTTGACAACAAAACGTGTCATTTGCTCATCAGACCCAGTTTCATGATATATACAAGAACAGCCAGTTTAATGAGATTAAATATGTTTTTACACTAAACTGTCACTTTGCTGTTCCTCTCGTCCCGCTACTCTCTCTCTCTCTCTCTCTCTCTCTCTCTCAGCATAATCACATCAATGTGTCCCTTCTGAACAGTCATCCTCCTCTTTCTTTTCACCCTCTCTTCCATCTCTCTCTATCACTCACTCACTTTCTCCACTTCCATTCTTTTTTTGCCCTTCCGTTCATCTTTCAACACTTGGAAAGTTTTTCTTCTGTATGACTGAGACCTAATCCAATTAATTAAGGAACCTTTTGGTGGTGAAAAGGCAGTTAGACGTGAAGGGGTCGGACCAAGGGCCACGCCCAATTCACTCACCACCAACACTACTGTAGTCTGGAGTAATCTTAAAAGGAACAGACTGGTTTCAAATATGCTCTCTCTCTCTCGTCCAGAAGTGTCTTACTGATGAGGGTCTCGTGAAGGAGGAACAGAAACTGCATGTGCTAAAAGATGAAGTGGAGTCTCTAATTAAACACTAACAAGAGCACAATTCACTCTAGGCTCCTCCTCTGTTAGAATAAACAGCAAGTATGAAGTTGTCATTTCTTAATTCTGATAAGCTAAGATCGTCATTTACTATTTGTAAATTTGTATTTGGTCTCTGAAAGAAGAAGAAAAAGATGGATGAAGTGGATGGGGAGCGGAGTGCGTGTGTGAGTGTGTGTGTGTGTGTGTATGGGAAGCGGTGTGTGTGTGTGTGTGAGAGAGAGAGAGAGAGGGAGTGTATATATGGTAGAGGTTTTAACGAGCTGTAACGGCCCGAGTTTCATTAAAGTGGGTAATTACATGTGACGGGCTTCTGGCAAATCTCACTCACATTCTCATTGATCACCTAAATATCAGATGTCATACAGTATGTCTGGTGTAAAGGTGTGTACACACACACACACACACTCTTTCCTGATTGATTTCATTGACACTTTCCAACATCATCCCATCTTAACCCTAATCCTGGAGAGAGAGAGCAGACGTGCAGGATGAAAAGAGGAGGAAGAGAGAATGTAATTACAGCGTCCAGCCACATGAGGGCAGCAAACACACACCGAGGCACTGAGGAGGAGATCCAGCTGATTTAATCCACTCTGCTCCACCGGCTCAGTCACGGCCAAACACTTGATGATTCCTCCCTCTCGCTCTCCCTCTCGATCTCTGCCTCTCTCTCCCTCTCTTTTTCCCCTTTTAACAGGTTTTTTATATTGCAAACTGTCACGCTGGCTTTGCTGAGCCCGTCTGTGTTTCTGCAGAGCTGAAATTTCTCCTCACGTTTTTGATGGAGAGAATGAGAGGAGAGAGAGAGTGTGTGTGCGCGTGTGTGTTTGAGAGAGAGAGAAAGGGAGGATGTATGTGTATCACTTCATGCCAAAACAGATTTTCTCGTTCCTCTTGTTTCTCTCGTGAATCCCTGATCAAGCAAATTAAGCAGAGATTTATGGTGAGAGCTCAGCTGTTGTACACTAGCTGCTCATAGATGCTCATAACACAAAACATTTTTCAATCAAAACCTTAACATAATCTAATCTACATCTCAACGTGACCATCATGCAATTAGTTTTATTCTGATCCCAACTCTAATTTAATTCCAATCCAAAAACTTTACCCTAATCCACTCCCAACACTAAAAATCTGACCATAATATAATCCTAAACACATCACCATAATCTACTACTAATCGCAAACCTGAACATAACCTTGTCTCATCTCAGACCACATCATGATCTAATCTACACCCATTAACCTCGCATCATCTAACCCTAAAGATACACTGGACCATAATCTAATCCCAACCCTTAATGGGTTTAATGTGAAGTTTCCTCCTGAGAAAAGGACCCATGGCAGCAGTACTCCAGCACTCAAGCGGCTTTTAAAGGGGATGTGGGTTGTCACTCTGATTGGTTCACACCGGGCGATAAGATCATTAAAGGGGAATCCTTACACTTAATTAAAAACTGCCGCTTCTGATGGGGAACTGCTCACGTCCAAAACCCATCCAAACCAGGATTTATTTCACAGGGCGGCGCAGTGACACATTTCCAGGAAGTTTGCTCAATATTCACGAGTTTCTGCTCATTTGATGAACCATCGCCTCCAAAGATTGATCGAATTTGTCCAACAGAGGATATGGATTTCGCAATCAGTTCTGTTTTCAACTGGACGTATTTTTGTCTCATGAGGACACAGGGATGTCTACATAGCTCAGCCTCCGGGAACGCATGGGAAAAGGGAATGAGGACATTGTTAATGCCAACGTCACCCCCTACTGGCCGCAGGCCGGAACATGCCCGATTGTGACTGGATTACAGACGGAACGGGGTTTTGCAGAGACGGACTGGACGTGTTCACTGGATGCCAATGTTGATGAGGTGTGTGTCTGGCCCGAGGACAGTCGTGGTCCTGGACGCTGTCAGAGAGCGCCGGTCGGTTGGGACGCTCCAGGGAACGACCCGACGACTGAACTGCAGGCAAACAGAGACGCCATGAAATAATGATAAGTTACGGGGCTTCATGGACACACTCTGGGTTTAGGAGCCCATCTCATCATGGACTGTCTGGCATTTTAGAGGTGTGTGTGTGTCTGTGTATTTAGGTTTTTGCAGAGACCCACAGCTCCAAACTAACAGGAAACACACCAGACCAACTCAGTCAATCACAACATATTCTCACCACGATTCAAATCAAACACTAAGAAATGCATGACACTGTTAACTCATCCCTAAAAGCTGATCTAGGTAATCTAAACTAATTATCACTAGATACCACTATAATCTCATTTTAATCTAATTCAAACTCTGGAAATCTGATCATAATCATATCATAATCCTAAACCTAAATCCAAACTCTCAAAATCAAACCCTAACTGTAAAAACCTGACCACAGTCTGACCATTCACATAAATTATGCCTAACCCTAATCCCATCCCAAAGCTCTCCGCAGAGCCACGATCCTGTTGCAACAAAAGGAAAGCGACATTTTTGACCCTGTGGAGAGATTCCTCTTCATATTTCAATGTCTGACACACATCCTCATGACTGCTAACAAGTGAAGGCCTTGAGGTAAAAGACACTCCAGACAAGCTCGTTTAAATAATGCCTCATCCACCTCATCATCGCCGGAGCGTTCTCCAGGCCTCACCCTGTGCTGAGTTCCCAACTCCAATGTTTTTATTTGTGGATGGCGGGCCGCCGTTGCCTGGAGCGGTACTCATAAAGAGCCTTGATCTCGTCTGTCTTTCTTTATCCTCGGCTCACTTTTCTTTAAGCCGAAACACGTGTTGGTTTGCAGCGCTCCGTCAGACGTGGAAAAAAGTCTCATCTCCAGCGTGCGAGAAACAAGCATGTTCGCCACGCAAGATCCAAGCAAAGAAACGGCTGCAATATCCTAGAGATGGGAGATCGGCTACATTTCAAGGACTTCTGCAGAAGATCTCTGTCGTTTGTGAGACGCTATCACCTGCCTCAGTTGCATAATGCTCTGGCATTTCAGGAACTGCCACGCTCTGACCTGCGGTGTGGCCGTGAGATGACAGAACTCATTGCAGGTATTTGAGCTCCTTTTCCTCCTGCTGCCAGATGTCAGTGACAGAAAAGTGCGAGATGAGACTGCCCACGCTCTGCATTCTGGGGCTACGTGGACGGTCAGGATTTGAGCTGAACTGGGAAAACCCCCTTTGGGGGATCCTCCTCAGCACCCTGTGGCAATCTCCCAGGGAGAGGAAGGCGACGGTGGCTAATAATGTTAAAGCGACAAATGTGGAATTTCTAAACCTCTTTTGACACCAAGCCCAAGCTCTTCATCCAGCCTCAGAAGAAGCGAGAAGGAGGAGGAACAAGAGTGGTAAAGGGTCGAGGATGGGTTTGTGGTAATCGCCCGAAATTGAAGAGTTGAGCGCCGTTGCCGCTTCCAAGCGGAGCTCCCCTGACGCCGAGCTAACCGACCGCATTAACCCATTCTCTCTTCTTTCCCACCCTCAAAATCCCTCCCACATCCCTCAACGACAACGGGAGTACAATATAATGCAATGACTTCACTGCCAGCTCCCACATTACCTCAGAGAGGCCTGTCGGCTGGATGCGGGAGTATAGGAGCGGTGGAGGTGAAGGAGGAGGAGGAGGAGGAAGGTGGGGGTTTGGTGTGAGCTCATGACAAGCTTCCACAGCTAAATGCCGTTTATCGCCCAAGAGAGCTCTCGGAGCGGACAGAGAGACGCTGGGTCGGAAATGAAAAGGCCCAGGGATAAGATCGGAGGGAGGCAATAAGGAACCACGGCATAAACAAGCTATGACCACCGGCGCTGGTAATGAAAGGGGGACATGGGGGGAGGGCGCAGGTGCCAGTTTGGTCTGTTTACTCAAAAACCACGGCCGGGTTGTCATCATCGCCCGGCGCTGCCAGTCTCCAGGAGGGCTCAGCGTGTCTGGTGCATTGCTTGGCTTTTCTTTCTGGTTCTTCCAGAATCCACTTCTCATTCCGCAAATAGCGCAGCAGTAGCGCCTCAATGACACTCCAAAAATGTTATTATGCATCATTCACAAGGGAAACACTGAAATTTAGCCAATAAACAGTCGACTTCCCGTCATCACCATTGTTATTTGTAAAGTTGAACCTTGAGCCATAATTAGTGTGGTCGGCTGACGCATTATTAGCTCGTTAGCAACCGCGTTTGATTTCGACGGCGTCCTTATTTGTGGCAGTGATGGGGGGAGAGTCGGGGTGAGAGCGCTCTTTTGAAAAGCAATATTAGCATTTTTGGGGGTCAAACCGAAGGACTGGGAGAAAAAAAGAAAGAAAATGAGTGCAAAAAATAGTTCAAAGCGTGAATGCGTTCCGGTAGCGCTTCGTTAGCAATGAAAGATCAGAGAGCCCTTCAGAAGCCGTTCAGAAAAAAATAACAAAGACGGAATGTGTTGTCCAGAACAATGCAGGGAGATAGCAGCGTATGGCTCACGCGGCGCTAACGCAGCCAGACGCGGCCAAGCGATGAAAAATAAGAACGATAAGATAAAGAGAGAGAGAAGCAGCAACATAAAAACCCTCTCAGGTTGGAAATAATAAGAAAAATGAGCCACAACGATGCAAACGAAGGATCTTTGAGATTCCCAGTTAGCATCTTGTTTTTCTAATCCGTGGTGCAATATTGTCTAGTGTCTTTGAACTTTTTCTTTGGTGTTTTTTAGATAATTTTCTTGCATCATATTCACTTATTCAAGTAGTTCAAGTAACATTGTGACTAGCATTTAACCATTTAGCACCATTAGGTATCTCAGGTACGTGCCTCACTGAAGAGTCCGTAGAGGCATCTTGCAACCTCAGCTCTAAATGTAGCATGATCTTCCCGCAAGCTAAGACGCTGATTACTGCTAACAAATATTGTTAAAAAAGACCCTACTAGATAAAGTGCTAATTACTACTAGCTATGTTGCTCGTATCGAAGATGTGATTCACAGCTAACTAAGATTCTGTTTATCGCTAGCTAAGATGCTGTTCGCCGCTAGCTAAAATACTGCAAGCTAAGATACTGTTAGATAAGATGCCATTTCCTGCTAGGTAAGATGTAGTGAAATGCTATTTCACAGCTAGCAAACATGCCATTCACTGCTAGATGAGACACAGCTCGACACAGTACAATGCTGTTCACGGTTAGCTAAGATAATGCTAGACATGGCTGCTAGCTGTTTGGTATTTGCCGGTATGTTCCATAATTGGAGCGAAATTTGCTTTGTACTGTCGTTATACAGCTTTACTCAGACCTGCAGGGGGATCATGTAAATGTTATGTAACTGTCTTTTTGGAGCTGGAGCAGCTTAGCAAAACAACTGCAGCTGCCATGAGAACACTGGCCAGAATCAAACCGGCACCAGCCGGAAGAAAAACATTGAGACCCAGATCGAAAGCGATGCCGGACTTCTTCAGCAGATACTCTCAAAGATGCTGCCTCTGTCTTAACGGAGAAGGCCAACGGAGTTCCCATTCCTCTGGCCGTGGTCCAGAAGCATCACAGGGAACCGAGCCCTTCAGAGCGCTGCTTCCGTCACCTCCGAGGTTCAACGCCATCTGTTCGGGGGAAAACCAAAGAAGACAGAGGCTTAATTGGGGCAAACAAAGGTGGAGGAGTGGGTAGAGCGCTGGTACTCGGAGGATTGTTAGTTTCATTCAGAAAGGCAGACTTGGACGTGCTGATGAATTTCCATGAAGCATTTCTCATATCTAGCAACAACAACAGAATTGTGTTATCAGTGAAAGAAGGCGTCGCCGATGAAAAGCCATCAGAAGGGCTTAGCGTCAAATGAATCTTCGTTAGCTTTCATCGCTCGTTAGCCTCGTTGGGCAGAGTGCAACTTTAATAGACCTCACGCAGAAGCAGGGACTTTGAAAGGAACTTCAGAAGTTTAATTGTGGGAAAGTGAGTAACAAGGCCCTTAGCTTCTATCTCTATTATTAGCCGACCTTGCTTTATTGCCTCAGACACGGCCGAGAACTACTCACTTTCATCCTTTTGTTTTCTCTCTGCTCTTTCATTGTGAATGCAGAAGGCCCCCATATGGTATCTCTCGCACAGTGAGCACTCAGGGTCTTTGCTGACTGTCTTTCTGAAGCTTGAATAAAGTGTTTCTTGTGGCCCGTATTCTTGTGCGAAGGCCCCAGAACACAGAGAAGTGTTTCATGTCTCCGTAGTGTTGAATGGGTTTAGCGCTTCTTCTAAACTTCTAAACCTCCGGCCCCCTCCTGCAAAATGCAGCTCCGCTTCTGGAAAAAATGCCAAGAAGCAGTAGGTTCAGCTCATGGAAGCTTCTTTGCGGGGAACATCTTCTGCAGTCGGTCGCTTGCCGCCTGATTGATCTGAGAACGTGTTTTTCACGCCTGTCTTACTCTCCTCAGTTATTCTGATCGGTGCTCTGTTTGCTTCATTAGTTCGCAGTTAGTTTTGGGCAGGTGTGAGTGGGTTCCTACATCTCAGGTGCCGAACAAATCAGTCGCATCTGGACTGAAATGGGGCCTCAGTTGGAGACAATGTGAGATGGTGGCGGTAGTCAATTGTGTGCCAAGAGACTTTAGGTTAAAATCTGGTTTATTATTGCAGCTAGAACTAGCAAAACTGGGCCCCTGAGAAAGTTCATTTCTAAGATCTTGATCAATATATAGCCTGCTTTTAGCCACTGGATTCCAGGATGATGAGGCAAGTGCCAGGCCCCAGCAGTGTTCCACAGTGAAGCCAGAGTCCATCCCCACTGTCCGATTCAGACCGCCTGCATCCACTGAGCCGTGAGCTACAGGAACTGCCTGGAGAGTCGTTCCCTTGCTCGCTTCATTTAACCTGCCCTCTTCTGCCCTCCCTTTCTCATTATGCCCCTTACTATTCCCTCTCTCCCTTGTTTATCTCCCAGTCCCTCTCCATCCCTGTCTAACTAAATACCTTGTAACCTTTCTCATGCCTCGTGTTGTGTAACATCACATGACGTCTGAACATGCACTTTTTATCCTCATCTACGTCTGGCAAACTTAGGCACCCAGCTAATGTCAGGGCCAGCAGATGCCCTCAGGCCATTGTTTGCCGGCCGTTTGGGAATTTTTAGTTCAGAAGTGGTTTGGGGACAGCAGGTCTTGTGGGAATGCTTGTCCTGAAAGTGCCCTGTTGAACAAGATTTGTCTGTCCTGGGGCGTCTGAGGCGCTAGCCTGAAGTGCAAGGCCGCGACTGAATTCTGAGCTTTGATGCTTTGTCCCTGACTGTCTGTAGCCACCTCCTGAAACATCTCACCTCACCTAGCCTCGCTTTGACTACAAGGAGCAGTAGTTGTAAAGAAGCTGGCACTGCTCAAGGTTTCCTTTCCAGTGACTGCTGATGGGCTTATTTTTCGCCACACCAGCTGTGAAACAAAAAGCCCCTGCTGTCCTTTTAAAGTGGCAACGCAACTAAGGGAGGCCGATTGTGGCGGTGTCTGCGTTGTGCATAGCTGCGTGGGGGCATCCGACATTCACACTTCCTGCATCTAAACATGGCGCCTGGCGAGAACGACTTGCTAGAGCAGGTATAAAAGGCTTTTGCGGACAGAAATGAGACAAAGAAAGAAAACTGTAAATGAACATCGCTTGCAGAAGCCTGAGGGACTAAGTTTGAATGGCAAAGGTTACAGTTACATTAAAAATCCAAGTCCAGGCATAAGATTGAGTTCCAGAGAGCAGTTAAAAATAAAAAGCTGATAAATCATTAAAACAAGTTTTCAGAGGAGAAGAAAAGTTTATACTTGTGGGTCTTACAGAGAAATCAGAAATAATGTTGAAACCTGATAAATATGTCTTAGCTCCAGTTCAGTCGTAGGTTTACATTTAAACATGTCAGAAGTTTGGTGAACGTGTATGAAGGGCATAAAGAAATACTGTAATAGACTCAAGAACCAAACCTTGTGGGACACCATTCAAATCGATCTTTTTCTTCATTTTTTAAAAAAACTGACCTGTTATTAAATGTTTGTTTAAATCTGAATCTTTTTATATTTTTTACTTAACAAAGAAGAATGCGGATGCCAGTGGAGGTGCTGCTCACCAACAGGCAAGGCAGGCAACTGGGTTCAAGGCAATTTGGGCGCCCTGGAGGGCTGAAGTGAAGGGCTGATTGTGATGGTGTTGAACGCCGGCTTGAGGGGCCCCCTGTGAATTTTTGCCTGGGGGCCCAACAGACTCTAGAAGCACCTCTGGGTTATAGATGTGAGTTTTGAGCATCTATATAAATATTTTCTGAAGCTGGTTAGGCTAACATAGTTCATTCCTGCCAGCACCACTATACCCCTAAAAAATACAGGAGCTATTTTACAGCTTACATTAAGGCTTACGTTAGACCACAGTCGTTGGATGACAACTAGGTGTAAGCGCATGACATGGAGAAAAGTCTCGCTGCGCTTAATGCTCAGGAAGTTCTATAGAACTGAGTTGCTTTAGGTTAAAACCTCCCGAATAGAGAGAGAGAGCGTGCGTCTTCAAGGTTAAGAAGCCATTACGCCCAACGGATTAGCGAGGTAACATACCAACGAGGCCTTAAGCGTGCCCGGCGTCTCATCTTCAAAATTATTGACATTCAAGCCTCCTCGGTTCTTTAAACAGGTGCTGCATTCTCTCCCTCGTTCTCTCAGTCCTCTACTTAAGCTGTTCTTTTACTTCTATGTCCTGAAATACTCCACCTGCTTAAATTACCGAAAAATAAAGACAGTCCAGAGACTACGTTAGCTCAGCGTTAGCGGAGTTGTGGAAATTCTTATTAAAAATGAACGGTCTTGGGGACATAATCCTTAGGGCTGAAGGTGGCATTTGCTCTAACGTCGACTGGAATCGTGTTAAGACCCCGGCCGTGACTGGCGGTGCCGGGGCTCGAGCGAGGGGTCGTCGTTGAGCAGGAAAATCCCTGCAAAAAGAGAGAAAGAGAGAAAGAAAGAGTGAGACATGGAGACAAGGTGGGAAAGTGGGAGGGAAAAACGTGGCTGCTTCAATTTGGATATGCAAATGCAGCTCGGCTTGGCCGTCCTGCCTCACAGTTGTGTGTGTGTGAGAGAAGAGGCTGTCAGTGTGTGCACTTATTTCCGAAAGAAAGTGTTTTATATTCAAATGAGGAGTGTGAATCAGCAGAGAAGAAGAGAGCAGGAACGTCTAGGTTCCGTCCTTAAGCAGGAGAAAGGAAACACAAAGCTCGTCAGGGCGTGTGTGTGTGTCAGTATGTGTGTATGTGAATGTGTGTGTGTGTGTGTGTGTATATCTGCATTTTCTCACAGCCTGATGCATCGGATTGAGAACCAGTGCAGGGGAAGGGTTAGCACATGGAAGAGCAGGGGCTGGAGTGGTGGAGGAGAAGCCAGAGGAGTTTACAGAGGAAGATGAAGAACAGGAAGCCGCTCCTCCCTCCCTCTGCAGACCCCCAGCTGAATCCACTGCTTCTTCCTGTATTTGGGCAGTGTTCTCTCGTTTTTGGGCGACGTTATTAATGGATGTGCAGACCGGTGCCGTCATGTTGAGTCCAACACTCTAGGGGATAAAACAACTCCGTAATGTTCTGGGCTTCATCAGAGTTCTACAGAGTCAGTAGAGATGGAGGGATGGACACGCTGTGCTGCAGACCGGTGGTAAAATAAGAAGCATACGGTGCAAACGCAGAGTGTAACAGGGCCAAGAACTGAGCGGCGGGACTGTATTCCTGAGAACCACTCTTTATGGGTTTGGAGACAGACTGTAACGCTGTAAAAAGCGCCGCACAAATCAGGCTTTTATGTGTGATTTAATTAACAGTTTTACAAGATTTACTGCTAGTTATAAACCAGAAGTTTAAACTTCATCATCTCAGTAAACAATGTTTCCAGATGCACCTGTTCCATATAGATACTTTAACCCAAACGTTAGCATTAGCTCAGCTCCGGTTGCTCTGCAGTGGAACTGGACCTGAGTGGAAACGCCGGTCGTGATAATGCCGCTGTCCACGGTGCTGGAACTAGCTGCTCTCCCGCTGTGACCCAACGTGAGCTGACAGTTGGGGTAGATCCTCTTACCACGCGCTCTGTCATACGCCACATATGCTAACCTCATCTGTAGTGGAGGCACCAGGGCCCTCATCTCTCTGGCCGTGTGTGTGCGTGTGTGTGCGTGTGTGTGTGTGCGTGTGTGTGCGTGTGTGTGCGTGTGCGTGCGTGTGTGTGTGTGTGTGTGCGTGCGTGTTGTACCTCAGTTTGCGGAGGATTCAGGAACAGCCTGACTAAAGCTACTGTACACATGCTGCTTGTAAAGTGAGCATTCTTTTGTCCCTACACTGGATTTGCTAACCAGTTAGCCAAGCATGCTAGCCAATACCAATAAAATATGTAGCAACTAGCTATGAGCATAGTTAGCAAATTAGCCAAAAATGCTAGACTCCATTGGTAGCATATTGTCAGTTTTAGTTAAGCAGCAGTTAGCTCATATCAGTAGATAAGAGGTTAGCCAGTAACAGTAGCCCGTTATCAGTTAGTCGGTCAGTGTAGCTGTTAACTACCAAGTTAGTGATTATTGCTACACAGTATCTGTACTATATTGTCTGTTGGGCTAAGTAGCAGCTAGATGTATCAGTAGTCAAGCATGCTAGCTAGGGTTAGTGAAATACTGCCTGCTTGTGTGAACTAGCTGCCTCACTGTTAGCCATTTAGCCAAGCATGCTAGCCCATACTAATAGCATACGGTATATTTTAGCAACAACAGCTGCAGTACATGGCAAGTCAATAGCATATGAACTGTTTTGGGTAACTGGCCACTCACTGTTTCAGTGGATAGCACATTAGCCAGGCATGCTAGCCAGTATCAGGAGAACACAGTCTGTAACTAACCACCGCTTTTCTTAGTGGCTAACACTGATAGCTAGCGAACAGAAGATAAACAGACCAAAACTGTGACTCGAGAGAATCATTTAGAAATAAAATGAATCGTTTAGAAATAAAACATTAAAAACCTAAAGCTTATTACCAGGAGTACTGCAGAGACGGCTCGTCACTCGTCAGCCATCAGGATCTCCTGCTCCTAATCTGGCTTGGCCACGCCCACCCGTGACCAGGGCTTTCCAGGGTATGAGAGTGATGCAAAGGACTAGAAATCCTTGTGTTTTTTTTTTTTTTGGGAAGGAGCTAATCCTTAAGTTCCTGTCATGTCCATTTTGGCGGTGCCGACAGGCCACAAAATTCGTGCTGACGTTCTTTCCTTTGCCTGAGTATTATTCTCCTCCAGAAGGGTCAAACCTTTTAGAGAGATTCTGAGAGATTTACAGAGCGAGCGAGGGAGGGAGGGAGGGAGGAAGAAAGCACTTTTTCATTCAGTCTTTCTTTTGACCCTTATCATCTTTCCCACTGCCTGGCATTGGAGCGCAGCAACCCCTCGATCCCTTACCAAACTCATTCCATTACCCAGACTCGTCCAGAGAGATGGAGAGAGAGATGAAGGCATTATGTGGTGGACAGAGGAGAGCGTGTGTAGGCCGAGGCTTTGGTCTGCAATTGGTCATGCTTAGCCTCTTCCCACCAGGCTGAAAGAGATGGAGAGATGGAAAGCTGGGGGGAGAAGTTTTTTCTGTCCTCCGGTAAGCAGAGGGACAACGGCTGAGTGGTACCGAGGGGAAGGGGGGGCATCTGCAGTTTCTGCGGGCAACTAGACGGTGGAGCAGGTGGGGGGAGGCGGGGGGTCTGGGCAGCAAATGATGACTTATGCTTCTAATCTCGTTGGCCGGGGATTGATGGCCGAGCTTCAGCGGGCCTATTTCAGTTGCGGAGGGGGAGAGGCTTACAGAGCTCGGCCTTACAGGAGAAACGTCAGACGAGTTTTGGGAGAGAGTGGGGGAAAGAGGCTATTTAATGAAAGGAGAGTTATTCATGAAAAGATATTGAGAAAGATCAGCAGACGTTTGGGGATGAGAGTGAATGTGGTGGGTGAAGGATGTTAGGCTAAACGTCTGCTCTGAGGTGTCGTTCTTTTCAGCGAATGAACGTTTCGCTTACGGCGCTACACGAACAGCGCTGCAACCGTCCCAACCTTTTTCGCTCTTCCTGCTCTAATCCTGTCACTTTCTCTCTCTTTCTCTAAAAGCCTCTTTGACTTGGGAGAACCGATTCCACCCAGGAGAGAGAGCAAAAGAGAGATTAGGCCCACCGACACCTCGCGAAATCCTGAAAAACCCGCCAGAGATCTGTCCTTCATGGCAGAGAAACACTTAACCCCTTTGTGGGAAGGGACAAAAATGCTTAAGGTCCCACTGACAGTTATTCTGGTGGTATGATAAATCTGGACTTGGTTGTTTGACCACTAGGCCACCACAATTCTGGTCCTGGACCTGATACATCGGTGAGTGCAGGGCTGTAACAACTAATCAATGAAATTGATTAAAATGGATTATTAAGGTAGTTGGTAACTAATGAAATAATGGATAAGTTGGGTCTACGTTACTATACACATACGTACCGTGGCTACTTCTTAATGGGGGGGCAGTAAGCTAACCAAAGCCGCAGTGGCAGTAAAGCAGCATTAAGCTGGACACCGACCACCATAAAAGAAGAATAAGAAGGAGACGAGAACCAGCGCCGTGTCTTGCATCACAAAAACTGAAGTAATTGCGTAGAAACACATGAATGAGATTTTTCACGATGTAAACACACGTGCTGTTTGTTAGAACACGACTCTCTCAGGAGGTCATTCACTAAAGCGTCCAGTTCAGTCAAATCTTCACATTTATTACAGACAAAACTCATTCATAGCTGATAAATAACAACAACCAGCGTTCTACTCACAATACAGACATTTACTTGATATTTTCAGTGATTATTCCGACGCATGTCCACCACGTTATTGTGACACGACTCTCATGTGGAACGCCATCTTGCACAAAAATGTAGAAATGAATCAAAAATAAATTATAGGCCAAAATCTGTCCAAACTTGATAAAAATGGCCAAAACTTCAATATTTCTTCATTTTCAATTACAGATTTTTTTCCCATTAGAAGGTTAGAGGTAAAAAAAATAAATATAGAATAAAAATAGGTTGGTTTATTAAAAATGCTGGAAAAGTTGTTTTCTTTTTATCCAATGGACAATAGATTAATCTGAAAAATAATCGGCAGATTAACTGATTAACAAACGAATCTTTAGTTGCCCCCCCAGCGGAGTGTCCTACCAACAGGACATCACCATCCTTATCCTGGACATCCTGGTTAGTAGGTGAGTTTCCTACCCCGAAGTCATCACCGTCCTAGCCCAGAACCTCCTGATCTGTAGGCAAGTGTTTTATCACCTGGACGTCCTGGTTTGTAGGTGAATGTCGTACCAGTAGGTGGACACTCACTTGTATGGCTCGTCCACCTCGGCACATCTGCAGACGTCCTGCAGAGACTGACGTTGATTAAAGTAAAGTTTTTATAAAGCTATAGCAGACCTCAGTACTAGAGATGGGCCGATACCACTTCTTCATGTCCGATACCGATATTGTAAATGTGGATATCTGCTCTATTCTTTATTTATTCTTTATTTAAACATGAATTAATGCTGTAAAATGTCTGAATACATGTTATGCTTAAGGAAATGCTTGATTTAAATACTGTTTTCCTACTAAAACAATGTAATAATTACACACACATGTATATGCTAAATTATAGGTTCTCAAAAATTGTTGGTTTAGTCATATAAATATTTCCTCTTTCTCATTGATTACACTATAACATAAAATTGAAAAAAATTTGATCAATTGAAAATGAAATATTGAAGTTTGTCATTTTGAACCAATTTGACCTATAAAAAAAGCTGTTTTTGCAGAGAACTACATTTCCCACAATCCTCTGCCTCCCGGAGCAAAGCCACAATGAAACGCTGGGCGCGCGTTCCAGAATAAACGATGGAAAATCTAAATAAACGGCAGAATTGTGAGTAGAACGCTAGTTGTTTATTTATCAGCTAAAATATGGTTTGTGTCTGTAATAAAGGGGACGTTTTGACCGAACTGGAGCGTTTTAGTGAGTAACGGTGCTCATGCGCACGGTCATTAACACAGCACGTGTGTTTACACTGGTAAAAATGTTGAAAAATGTTTTTATGAATTTACTTGTGTTTTAGTGCAGGAACATCTCACAAATACTTTCACATGCAGAGGGATCAGGTCTCGTCTTGATCGCGCCACTGAAAACGTTGTGTCACTATAAAGCGTCCGTGTGAAATACAAGCGGAGCTGCTCTAGAGTAAAATGAATTAAACCAAGCTTCCATTCTAGAAAAATTGCCTCGACCATTTTTTGTAATAGAATTATTCGAGTTATTGGAACAATGGTTTCAACTCTACTTTACCGCAGTAACACTTCCCATGCAGAACCAATTGAGTGTACACGCATTTACAGATCGGCTCCATAGAACGACCCAGTGCCACCGATACCCGATCCAGCCGCTTGAGCCGTTATCGGACCGATACCCATCCACATATCGCATCGGTTACATCTGTACTCAGTACTAAGTTTGCCCTGCCAACGCCAATACCAGACTGCCTTCCTCACACACCTTTTGCACAATTGTACACATTCTGTCCTTACCATTCACCTCTAAGAATGCAGGATTCTTGCCTGTCTGCCTAGACGCTCGCACTGCACTGGAACCTTGCAATTCTGTTTACGGTCCTTTCAGCTGAGATTAAAAGCAACGTCATGCTGACTCCGACCACTAAATCCCACCCAAATGTCCACGGTTCTCTCCAAGCTTCTGTCTGTGTTTAAAGATGGCAACCTGGGAATGTCTCATTGTTTATGGGACGACATGAAGTTGGAAAAAAATGCTTTACAAACTAATTTGCCCATAACTGCTGAAAAAACACTGGCGCAAAACAAAAGGTTTCCTAATGAGCAGAGGCTTTTCTCCAGTCGCTATCAAAGTGTGGGAGAGATGGAGAGTTTTGCACAATTAACAGCACTGCACTTATCTTCCCCCACCAGAAAGAGAGAGAGAGAGAGGGCGAGGGAGCTAGCTGTCCACCAAGCTGGTAGTCACAATATTCTATGTCTTCTGTCAGCTTGCGTTTATGAAAATATCAAGCGCAGTGTCTCCTGTGGAAGCACGTCTACCACAAGTATAAAGCTACTTTGCGAATCATCACTTGTTAATGTTAATTAATTCTAACTAAAAGTAATCTGCAACCCTAACATACGACTGAGTGCACAGCATGTGCTAGAGAAAATGAACTAGATATGATTAGTGCTAACACAAAAAAGGCGTACAAATTTTCATTAAAATCATGGTTAACATAACATTTAGTTTTGGTTTTGGTTGAGCTGGTGACAACTACCGTTATCTAGCCGCAGTTAGCATTCTTTATCAATAGCAATTTTGACATTATATTGCTTTTTTGGGTATTCTTATGAACTAAGAGTAATTTCCTCTTATTGAGTGCTAATGTCCTGCTAACGCTTAGCTATGCTCAGTAAAAACCCCTCCACCTTCGCGCAGGAAGCAGCTGGCAGTGGTCCAGTCGGAGCCCATTACGCATGACTACTGGCCGTTACGCAGAGAGTTAGCGCTGGTGCCACGGTCGTGCCAAGTGGAAACCATATTTCTATCTTGCTAATCGGCTGTCGGCGCACTGCATCCTATAGAAATTATCAAAGCGTCAAGACTTTACCATCTCCAGCACATTCCGCTCCGCTCCGCTCAGTCTGGAGATAAGACCCATCTCCTCCCTCGCGGCACTCGCACTTCCTGCCGACGTGGCAACTTTCCTAAAGTTTTCTTGAAGCACTGCAGTGGATTATCTGTGCGATCACACTCATGGTTTATGAGGTCCGAGATCTGTATGCGGCATTCAATATTCATTCCAAGCTGTTTCCACGGCGCCCGCTTATGGGATTTCCTCGCCAGGTTTCGGATAAGATTTATTTGTCTGAGTGACGTGCGTTACTGTCCATTTACCCGATTCATTAGCAAGGTTTTCCACAGCATCAGCGTGAAAAATGGGTTGTAAATAGCGTCTGGCAGCGTCGGCTAAGGGCTGGGAGTCAAGACGCTCGAGGGTCTATGACACGATGGGAGAGGAAGGTAACGCCGCGGTGGAATACCTTTTATCATTAAGACAAATGCTCGCCCTTACTTGCCTTGCCCTAACTCCTACAGGACCATTTAAAGCTAACTAGCTACCCAGCTAACTGGTGACAGGAAAAATGGCATGCTAGGCTACCAAAACGTCAAGCTACTAGCTGCACATTTTGCAGTCACATTTTATTTCTTGCTAACACTTAAATCCATTTACACTTAAAAAAGGTTTATTTTCATCGACTTACGACGTGACAAACAGCTAAACTACGTCTTTTCTTATTCCAAGGCTAGGACTGGTAATAAAGCAAAGACGTCAAATTGCAATTATGTGGTTTTATTAAACCCTTACTTAGCATTTCTGTCTCGCTTTGTCATCATTGTTTTGAATAAATATTTTTTCTAATTCCTGGTGATATTTCAAACATTTTTGATAAATATGCGTTTTTCAGTAACACTAACATTAATTTCACAATCCTCGAGGGACGTAAGTTCTGACCCACCACTCCATGGTTTTTTGGCCCACATTTACAGTTTATAGCTGCTGGATTTTCTGTCCACTTTAACCACCGTCCACCTCCCCGCCAATCGACTCGTAACCGACTTTCGAGGACGGTGGATTAACAGGCAGAGATCCCACACGAACTGGGTGACTAGCCAAATGACGCTGACGCGAGTAACGAACGCACAGCTTTTCTTGGCCTTTAACTTTCAACTGCTTTTCCCTTGAGTGACGTCTGACTGTGGTGGTGTGCGGAGACATCAGCATCACTCCATCATGCTAACGAACATCATTCTTCTTACGAATCTCGCTTGAGTCACCACACAGAGGTGTCAGTTGTCCAGTCACAACCTCAGCAGGCAGGAAACATGTTTTTATCTCCAGCTAAATGAAGCGTTTCTCAAGAATAAATCTTCACAACAATGTGAGCAGCAGTACATAAATATCCAGCAAGACAATATGCATGAAAACAAGATTTTTTACCTCTAAAATATCTCTATACTATGCCTAGAACAAAAATGTTTTGGTTCATGAGCCTCAGAGGTCTTCCCTCATTTGCATGTTAATTAATGCAGCGTTGCTAAAACTTCCAACATATCACATGCAGCAACATGTGACAAGTAACGTAACTAGCAAAACCTGACGGCGTATAACAGCAACATGTGGCTCAGAACAAGTAACAGCACAAAACCAGCAGCATTAACCCTAGTTACCCTGTAGAAATTATAACAACATGTGTTTGGTAACATACAACTAGCAACATATAACATATAGCTGGATATAAACGAACAAGCAGAGCAAATACCCACATCTTATATCAATATATCATATATAACTAGCATAGCTAGTAACATACAACACATTACTAGTAGGGCTGGGTATCGTTGCTGATTTCCTGAATCGATTCGATTCCGATTCACAAGGTCACGATCCGATTCAATTCTCGATTCGATTCCGATTTATTTAGAGATTTCTTTGCGTCAATACTAGTTTTGCTTGGTTATAAAATAACTTGTTTTAAAACCGAAGTGTTGCCAAACATCGGCCTTTAGGCCAGACGGTGATTTGAGCGGAGCAGCTTCAGCCATGGCTCTATTTGGTTTGGGTTTCGCCGGTCTCACGTTTTTATAGCTCTCCTTGCGCGGTCGCAAGAAGTAGTGCATAGCCGCAGGAAAAGATTGATCTGCGAATTTTGGAATCGATATCGTATTTTTCAAACGAGAATCGATATTGATAGGTGAATCGATTTTTTTGAACCCAGCCCTAGTTACTAGTAACATACTGTAACTAACATTCCATAACTAGCTATAACTAGCAGTGACATGCAAGAACTAGCAATATATAGCTAATAAGACACTGTAAGATTTAATACTAGTTGACTAGTAAAGAGTAATGAACATATATTACTGGCACTATAACAATCTCAGCATATAACTAGTAACACGCATGACTAGCATACAAAGTAAGGATATGTGACTAACATAACTTAACACACCGTAATGAACAAAATTAGTAGCAACATGTGACTAGCAACATGCGGCTCATAACATTACAATTAGCATAGCTAGTTAAGACGTGACTAATAACATATGACAACGTAGGTAACAGAATATAATATACATCATAGCAACATACACCATAAGAAGTATAACTAGTGTATGTATATATAAATATAACTAGCAACATATAACACACTATTATGTTTATATTGTATATGTATAACAACTAAAAAAATAGCTCTGCTACAACAAGCATAACCTGTAGCAACATAGGAAAAATAACAAGCGACTAGCACAACTAGTAGTGGTTAATCTCATAACAACAAGCGGTGTGTGACATCTGACTAGTAGCAGCTGCATTTGATTAGTAGCATGTAACTAGTATGCTTTTTCTGTTGGGCACTAGTCGCTAACGATTGCTTTACACAAGCACGAGTGGCAATTATTTTTCTTCTGCATGTGACTTGTGTGAGGACAGTCTCCGCCCACACTGCTCATTAGCCTCGATACGCAAGCTAGCCGCTAACGACTAGCACTACTCATGGTTACCTTGCCTCAGCAGTGTGAGTGAGAGACAAACTCCTTTATTTAGCATGCTAGCTCTACAGGTAATACTCTCCAAGTAGCTGATGTGTCTCCTCCACAACCAACATGCTGCCACGGCGACCGTGTGGGCGGAACCACCCCCACCACCCCAACCCCCTCCAGACCCCCCCACACAGACACATGTACACACACTAGCCACAAGTATCTATGTGTATGCTATGTCAGTTTGTTTGCGCTAACTCTCTGGTCCTCAGTCTGTTTGAGAGCAAAACAAACTATTCTCTTATCAGCTGTTGAAATAAAGACCCTTACGGTTCAACACACACACTCTCACACACACTCTCACACAGCTGTCAGCTGTACAATTAGCGACTGGTTTTAGCTCCACTTGCGGCAACAGCATAATCACAGAATCAAACGGTCAGTAGAAACCTACGCATTAGCACGCTAAAAATAAATGTGTTGAGATGTGAGAACGTAGTGAGTCTCCAGGTGCACACACACATCAACATACACACAAACACACACAGCATGAAGTGTGCTTCAGTGTCCAGTGCCGGGCATTTAGCATTCCACACGCTCTCTCCCCTAGCGTCGGGCCGCCACGCTAAGGGGGGGCATTAACATTCCAAACTCGACACCAGACTCACGCAAAGTAGCATAAGAAAGAGGAGTAAAGAGAGAGAAACATCATCGATAGCCTTCTTCCTTTAGGGCTAGCTGCTACACTGCGCCCTGCTAACATGAGCACTCAGCAATGTGGAGGCTACAAGGCAAGCTAATGGAACACACTAACCGCTATGTCCCCACAGTACTGTTTTAGAGGGAACACAGAAGTTGCTATGCTAGCTCAGTGTCACTAGTACAGTTACTGTTAGCTATGCTAGTAGTGCTAGTTATGTTAGCAAGACAGAGATAGCATAACTAGCATTAGCTATGCTAGCAACACTCAACTAGCTTAAATATCTACATGTACAGCACATAGTAGACAACGCATGCTAGTGATGCTACTAACTCTTATATGGAGCAATACACACTCTACACACACACACACACAACGCATCCACACACTCTACACACACACACACAACGCATCCACACACTCTACACACACAACGCATCCACACACTCTACACACACACACACAACGCATCCACACACTCTACACACACACACACACACACACACACACTGCATCCACACACTCTACACACACACACACACACACAATGCACTTTACACAACCATACACACACACACACACAACACATCCACACACTGTATACACACACACACACACCTCACACTCCACACACACACACAACGCACATTCTCTCTACACATACTACACACTCAACACACACATACAGAGATTAGATGAACATCTGTAGCGCAGCACTAAGGCTGTGTGTGTGAGAGGGAGAGAGAGAGTGAGAGTGTGTGTGTAAGAGGTGTGTGTGTGTGGGTTGGTGAGTCATAAGGCCTGTAATTCAGCATGCACAGAGTGTCACACACACACACACACACACACATCATCCATTCTCCCCTCACACCCACTCTTGTTCTCTTCTCTCCTGCTCTCTCACTCCATCTCTCCCTCCTCTCTGTGTTTATCTTCACTCTCTCTTTCCCTCTCTCCCGCTATTTCTATCTCTCCATCACCATCTCTCTCTCAGTCGCAGCAGCATTAGTAATCCATCATCTATTTCCAGCCAGACAACTCTTTTCCTGCTACAGAGAGAGAGAGAGAGAGAGAGAGAGAGAGAGAGAAGAAGGGAGGAAGGGAGGGATGAGAGACCCTAACCCTGTTCCAGAGAGACAGAGAGAAAGAGTGAAGGACAGAGACACAGATGGAGGGAGAGAGACTAAACAGAGAGGTGAAGTGAGACAGTGAGAGAGAGATTAGAAAAAAGAGTAAGAATTAAAGGAGGGATTATACACAGAGACAGAAAATGAAACGGAATGAATGAGAGAAAGACTGAATAAAAAATGAAGGAGATAGCGGGAGAGAGAGAACAGCAGAGATCACGAAGGACAGAGAGAGAGAGATAAAAAAGAATGTACAAGAGAGTAAAAAAGAGTCAGTGGAGAGAGAGAGAGAGGATGAAAAATGTAAGACACAAAGAGAAATACAGAGAATGAGAATGAGAAATACAATAGAAAAATGGAGATTGTGCCTGAAAAAAGAAGTGAAGGGAGGAAAGCTAAAGAGAGAGATTAAGAGATGGAGGGAGAATGGAAGGAGACACAAGGAGAAAGACAGAATTACACACAGACAGAAAAAGATAAAGAGAGAGAGAGAGTGATGAGCGAGAGGGAGGGAAGATGAAAACAAGTGTAAATGAGAGGATGAGACTCCACTAGATGGCAGACTTGAGCAGTGTACTCACTCTTCAGCGCTCTCTCTCTCTCTCTTCATCTCTCGCTCCTGCAGCAAGATGTGGAGCAGGGAGTTTGGGAATGATGCGGTACCCTCTTCTCACACACACACACACACACACACACACAGTTTACTTAATACAAACACACAATGTTTATGCATACAGACTCTCACACAGACACAAACACACAGCCATGAACACACACACTGCAACACACACTCAGTTTGGCCAGTTGCTCGTGTAATGTTTAGGGAGTTTGCCCCATGATCGGAATGTTGATGGTTCGACACCTGGTACCACTGAGGTACTCATGAGCAAGGTACCGTCTCCAAGCACTGTTCCCCGGGTGCTGCCCAGGTCAGCCGTCCACTGCTCCTTCACGGATGGGTCAAATGCAGAGCTCGCATGTGGTTGTGGTGCAGTGTGTGCTGTGTTCACAATAACAAATAATCACTACTTTAATAACACACATGAACACACACCTCTGTGCTGGAAGAACCTGTCCTATAAAAAGACAACAGTAAACAACACAGTAAACAACAAACAAATAAATAAACACTTGCCCCAAACAGAACAGGTCGGGCTGCGTCTCCACGGTAACCTGCTATCTCACTGGGTGGTCTTCCTGCCCCGGTTAGTGCCAACGCAATGAAATTCACCCTGCACTAGTTCCTCTACGACACATGGTGAGTTTGCTGTTCGGCGGACGCTAACACACTTAATTAAGCTCTATGGAAGACGTGACGACGGGAGAACGCACACTACCCTCCACTTGCCCCAGAGCAACCAGCTGAAATCTGCTCCTTTTACTGCACTTACGGGTGTAAAGCTGCTGGTCTAGTACTTATGAAACACGCCTCTGAGGCTATGGGTTCAAATCCTACCTTCAGCACTTCCACCACCAGGCCCCTGACCCTTAACCCCGAGTTGCTGCAGGAAGACAGCCACAGAAATGAGGGAAACAGAAGTCACTCTGAATCTGATCAATTCTATAAATGTAATGAATTTTGGACCCGGTTTAGCGGCGAAAACGACTCTAAAGTTAACCTTCTTTAACTGTGTTTGGACCTCTTGAACAGCTTCACAAACCAAAATTCATCAGTGCTGTCTAACACTGCATTTACATTTACAGCATTTAGCAGACGCTCTTATCCAGAGCGACTTAAAACACCGGTGACAGTAGTGTAGTGCTGTGTGTGGAATTCTGAAAACAGGAGCCGGTGTCATGAGGGGGGCCAATAAGAATCACTCCACTTGTTTAGCCAATGATTGTGTTTGATCTGCATTAACCAAAACTGAATTTGTTGAATGTTATTTACTACGTTTTAGATATGGTACGTCTAAATTAGCTATGTGAGCATATCTGCGTTGAGTGAGCTAGCAGTAGCACTTTGCAAACATAGTTAGTGATTAACAAAAGAAATAAGCTAGGTAACATGTTCACTGTTTCTGTAGCTTTTAGTACCCTTAGCATTGATAAATTAGCTTTTTACAGGCAAATCCTGCTACATGTAATTACGTCTTCCTGCCTGGCTAGCTACGTCTGTGAAACGCCGCCATGCTGCTCCGTATTCGCGGGTGTTATCTGCGGCCCGGGGGGATCCGGCTCTCCTTTTCCCAAAGTTCCCTGGGGCCGAGGCAGAGTCCGCAAGGCGAGAAGCTAGCGATCCTCATGCAGTTTTGATGAAGGCCACGTCGCGCACAGCAGACGATCATAACGAGGGAAAAACAACTCATTAATAATTTAGCTGCCGCTATGACCAAGCTAGCTCCCTCTCTCTCTCAAGTTTCTGAGGGAAAGGGGGGGGATTGTGGGAAGGCGGTGGGAAATGAGACGGCACTCGGTCCGATTCTCTTTTACTTGTTTGTTTTTGTTTTTTCTTCACTCCTTTTCTTCCTTTTTTGTGAGTCTCTTTGCGTTTTAGCAGTCTCATTAGCGCGAGCCCCAAGGCTTTACCCAAGGACTTATTATGGGAGCAGATTTAGTAGCGCCGCGGCTAATCAGAAGCCGTTCCTCAGCCGTGCGGCAGCTCGACGCAAGAGAGCAGATAAAAGCTTTTCCCGTTGCGCAGCAGCACCATTAGGATGGACAATAATAAGATGATGTACGGACAGATGCGAGTCTGATTTATCGTAGGACTGCACGACACTCGGATGCCAGTTTTCAGGAAAGAGTCGTTGTTAGTTTTGGAAATTAGTGGAAAATATGGCAAATGTAAAATTTCCATCCAATAACACAGCAACAAAGTCAAAACTCTTCTTTACACTTCAACTTGCAGAGTTGGGTTTGTCCTATGCTAATATATGCCAATGTAACAAAAAAGCTCCAAGCCAAGCAATTACACAATTACCTGCCCATTCCAATAACGTTTTCACCAAAAAGTGTTGAGCTGTCAACAAATAAGTTCTCAAGCTAATCAGCCAAAAGGTAACACGGGGCTAAAAGACAAGCTGCTTTATTTGGTAAGAATGCTAGAGCTTAAAATTACATGCTGTATGCTGCAAATTCCCACATGTGCACTTGAAACACGTCTCAGACAAAAACCTGTTTTCATGCTAATAAATCCTAAAGCTAAAAGCAACAGCCTTCAGGTTCAGGTGCCAGATGTGCACTTCAAACATCTCTAACAGAAGTTCAAACGCTAATCCCGCTAACACTAAACTCTTTCTGTGGAGCTCATGCAGGAAGCGTTAAGTCTAGTCTCAGGTTAGTCAGGATCCCGGCGTGCACTTTCATTCTGAGTTCATATGACTTAAGGAAAGTGGGGTGAAAGTTCATGGAAAGTTTGAGTGCTTCCTGCCTTGGTGACAGCACTGGTTCTGCAGGAGACGTTTGACAAGAGCCTTGCGAAACCGCCGGCACTGCCGCTGCATAATTCATGAGCGTGATTGGTGCTGGTGGCGTTTTTAGACGTGTGTGTGTTATGGCAGCTTGTGCAGAAAATCATTTCAGCTGTAATTACGTGTGTGGTTAATGATCCGTCATGTGTCACATCGGGGAATTTAAGTGGAATTCCATCACCCTGAGTTGGCATTTTTAACTTCTGGAGTTCTACAGTTTTTAGCTTTTACTAATTTATTAAAATTACAGCTTGTACCTTTAAGCAGGGAGTGTCACTTCTTCCAGAGTCTCTCTCCAGGGGCTACAAGGGCAAACCCAGTCCAACCCGAGCTTCCACATCAATTATTAAACCCTCTTTGCCCATTCCATCCAGTGGCACTACCACAGCCGCCGCCACTCTTTACTCGGCTTAATGGAGCGCCCCAGCGGGGAGACGAGGGGGAATTTGCTATTTGCATCCAGCAGTCTGAAAACCGAGGGCTGGCATTACCTGCTTACCCTTCCTCTAGGGGTCACAAGTCGATTTGCTCAGAGTCATCGAACCTGTATTGCTCAAGGGCCTGCGGGATGGAAGGGTTGCCACAGCTCCTCATAAGTCAGGAGTGTGATCCAGCTTTGGAGCGTGAGGACGTGACCCCTGAGGCGGAGGTGGAAATTGCTTGGGCAAGAGGGCAGCTGCTGAGCAGTCAGGGCAGAGGGCTTTCAGGAATAAGGGGAGCAGCATATGTGCCGTTAAAACCTTGGTGGTCATACATATGTGAACTGTTCAGTGGCTCTGGGGGCCTGCGACGGCAGGGTCAGTGCTGCGTGTTTGTGTTTGATTTAGCTCTGAACCACATCCATTATGCAGGTTAGCAAAAGATAAGGCAGAATGCATTTTAGCATGGATCATAAGAGTAACCTATTGCTAGATTTATGCTGGTTGAAGGTTGCACAACAAAACAAGACCTTTTATTCCAAGTGGGCAACATGACACTTCAGCAATACAGCCATTAGTGGGTACCTGTTGACTCTCAACACCATGCAGCATTGTTGTGTTTGTGTCTTTTGAGTGCTGAGACTTGCGTTGGATGTTGTCTGAATAAAGCGCTGTTCTGTTTTTACATCAGTTTCATCAGCATACGTACGAAGAGTCAGCATTGCTTTTTGCAGTGAATTCAAGCTGCTGTGTGCTTTCTAAAATCCTGTAATGTTTACGGTTCCCTCTAAACCAGCCCTGATCCATTAAAGCCTTTCAAGAGGGAGGGAAACCCCAACAAACAGAGTCCCTGACAGCCACATTTCCTCTGAACAGTGAGGAAGCCTGGTCGCTCCTGTCAAAGTCTGATCCTGCCCGGTAAGGGACTTTATAGCGCAAAACCATACAGACGGAATAAATAACTGTCGCGCACTCCATTGCCGTGTTTAAACGACCTCCTCTCCTCTTTTCTCTCTCTCTCTATTGTTCTCTTCCTGCCCTTCTGGGAGCCGCTAATACATCACATGGGGCCTGGCGGAGAGGTTCTTCTGGTTGCCATGGCAGCCGGCTCATCATGCAACCTTCGACTCGAGGCTCGCAACCTTAGCACCCCTCCCAACCAGCTCCACCAACAGCACCAACTCCAGCACCACCACAAGCTCCCGCTTCAGCAGGCAAATGGAAAGTTAGCACCTTTCAAGATCAGAGGTATTGATGGCCGAAGCTCAGGTGGCCGCTTTGGCAAACAGAATGACCCTCTGTCAAACTACGAGAAGTGCTTCGGACTAGTGGCAGACTGTCAAGAAATAGATAAATGAGAGCACCCAGCTGTACGCCCAATTCCCATTGCATGGTGTAAGGAATAAGGGAGTGTGAATTTTTAAGAGGTAAATTCCCCCAGTACAAGCTTAGCCCTCTAGAAATGGTGCATTTGTGGGTGGACCCTAATCTGGAATCATGCCCCATTGGATTGTTGATGAAGCATGGCAGAACCTCACTACTTGAGTTCTTCGTCCCTTGGCATGCAAACAAGGTAATCCCTGCTGACAAGTGTGGGTGGTAGTAACTTTCCCTGTCCAACCCCCTGTGAAGACCACATTGCCTGCACTCTTCATTGGCAGGCAACCACTGGGTCCTGATGGCTCCCGACAGGGAACAGAGCACATAAACCTCAGCCTGTGGTTCTGGAAGCCAAGGGTCATTAAGAAGCTCAGTGCAGGCTGGTCAAGATCATAACACCACCGTCCAAAACTGGTGGAGCAGGTCTGGAGCCTTTTTGGAGACTATGCTTCACTGTGGGTGGTGCAAGTATGGTGGAAAACATGGTAGGGATGCCAGGGCAGTTGAGAGAATGCTGTATGGTGTTAAGACGATACCTGCAGGGAACGGTCTCTGTGGAAACTAGAGGTGTAACCGATCCGATTTTTAGACATTTTTTGCGATGTAAACACATGAGCTGTGTTAATGAGCGCACGCATGAGCGCCGTTACTCGCTAAAACGCTCCAGTTCGGTCAAAACGTCGCCTTTATTACAGACACAATCCATATTTTATCTGATAAATGACTACAATAACCAGCGCTCTACTCACAATTCTGCCCTTATTTAGATTTTCCATTGTTTATTCTGGAATGCCCGCCCAACACATCATTACGACGCAGCTCCGGGGCGCGCTCAGAGGATCGTGGGAAATGTAGTTTTCTGCAAAAGCAGCTCATTTTATAGGCCAAATTGGTTCAAAATGACAAACTTCAGTATTTCATTTTCAATTGATTAAACTTTTTTCAATTTTATAATGTTATAGTGTAATCAATAAGAAAGAGGAAGTATTTCATATGTTTAAACCAACAATTTTTGAGAACAAATAATTTAGCATATACATGTGTGTGTAATTATTACATTGTTTTAGTAGGAAAACAGTATTTAAATCAAGCATTTCCTTAAGCATAACAATAATCTCAGTCATGTATTCAGACATTTTACAGCATTATTTTATGTTTAAATAAAGACTGTGATTGTATCGGATTTGTATCGATATCAGCAGATATCCACATTTACTATATCGCTATCGGACATAAAGAAGTGTTATTGGCCCATCTCTAGCGGAAACCAGCAGTGCCTACAGGAGAGGTTGTGGGGTAAGGGGGAAATCAGACATCATCCCCCGCAGATATACTCCAGTTCCTACTTTAGTTTGCAGCTTGAGCCTGTCCAGATCACGTGACAGATGCCTAAATGCTGGCACCAATGGCATAGGAGATGTTCAGAGATGCTCTGGGGTGTGTGGAGGGTGCACCTAGGTCTCACATTGCCTTAACAAACGCTAATGTTGCGGGGGAGAGGAGCCTTCTGGAAAGATGTAAATGCTCTCTGTAGGAATGAAGCCTGGCCTTCCGGCTTAGCTCGGGGAGAAAGGGGTTGTATCCGCTATGGATGTTGAAACTGCCACCCACAATGCCACAGTGTGCAAAAAAACAGGAAAAAAATTGGTTCGTTCTGCTGAGGTTTGGAGAGGAGGTGCAGGGGCACTGGAAGTCAGTTCCATTGCTGCCTGTCATTTATTTCAAGGTTTTTTAATTCAATCTCATTTTTTGCAAAGAGAAACTGGGAGTCCCGCCAGCGTTTAACCGGCAGGATGTGCTAACGCATTCTTATTGGGAAGCAGGAGTATATGGAGAGGCAGATTTTACAGCTCCAGAGAGACTTTCAAACCAGTACGGTCAGGAGGTGGACTTTGCCGTTCACACAGTCACCAGCCCATAGCACACTTCTGAAACTCCTGGATCACTACTTCAGTAACTATTCCATTTCAATATAAAACACCTTTAGCCCAATTGGGTGCTCACCAAGATGACATGATAAAATTGAAAAATGAAATTAGCCTCAGCAACAGCTAAAAGGACTTCCATCTACAGCGAGACAGTCATGATACAATGAAACCACTCCAGCATCAGTCTGTCCATTCTGTTCCCGAGGCGTTGGATGGGTAGAAGACAGCCAGCTATGGGAAAAAGAGCTACAGTTAATTACCCAGAAATGGAGGAGAGAAGCCGGCTCGGAATGCTTTATATCTCCCAGAGACAGACAGCCCTGCAGAAACAGTGGGAATGATGGAAGAACGGCGTTTTTTGGACTAGATACTTCAAAAATACATTTTGTTTAAAAAAGATGAAAAAAAAACTTTACATATGCTGCTTAAACACTAGCTGGCAACTTGTAAGCGACCATGGGGAGAGCAGACCTTAGGGACAAGGAGACAGCAGAATTAACACAAAAAAAGGGGTTGTTAGTACCGGGAAGAGTTGGAGAATTTCACGCTTGGGTTGGTCCTCCCCTAAGCTGACAGTGACCCTTCATACAATGCGGATGTTATGCGAAGGTGGAGAGCGGACTGGCGACCATCTGCTGCTGCATGAGAGATTGCGAGAGGCAAAGTGACCCCGGAAAAATCGGCCTAGCTGAGCGTGAAGACGCTGCCGCCAGGACATCTGTTGGCCAAATATATGAAGTGGCCAGTATTGTCTGGTATCTAGCATAGGCAAAAACTTTAAATCTGTCCATGAGCAGAAGACCAGAGACAGGTACTGTACAGGTACTTTAAATCTTAAATTAGGGACAATACTGTAAAAGAGACACAAAAGGATGCTTTCTTAAACACACCACTAAGACAGCCACAGTTCATATTTATGTTTGTCAGCATATTTTCTTCCCAAACTGTCTCTGGAAGCCATGGTAGCTAAAAATGCATGAGCAAGGTGTTCTGGGTTATGGAACTGCCATGTGTGACGGTCCCCCGGAGAAGCAGGCTGTTGTTCCTGATCTTTGCCTGGTTGGACCCCTTCTTCATCAGGTCTTGGTAATAACACTACTTTACGAGCCGCGACGAAAGGACGGAAGCCTTATCGGGGGCTGACCGGCACCGACCTAGATCTGGTTAATGGCGCAATTTGAGCAACGTGTCAGTGGCACCCGAAATGTGACTTAATCTTCCCGCTGCAGCACGCAGACAGGCCACAAGTCAGGCCCATCAAAACAGATGTCGCCGTCAGGACGAGCGCGAAGAAAAGGGCGGTTTGATTGCGATCGACTCCCCTTTGGGACAGGCAGAGCTCCTGACGGATGACGGAGGTGCGGTTTGTGAGGGGATGGGGGTAGAGAAAGAGAGAGCGGGTGTCGTCTGTCAGCCTCCCTCCAGCAAAGGAAGAGCAACTCCCGCACACTGACAGATTTTGCCGCTTTAGTGTAGTGCTACGGTGATTTGTTGGGTGCCTTTTGGGGAAATGTCGTGACGATGCTGGCAGGGCTTTGGGTTAATCGTGTTTTTTACGCGCTCAAAGAATTGATGGGAATCCACGAAGGGAAACCTGCATGAGGGAGGAATGCTAATGCTGTAATGCCAATGCGGCTAACAGTAGAAAAAGGCTAATATAACATATAAACAGCTTTATATATTTACGTGTCTACTTGTGAGTTGCGCTTACAGTTTTATTTTGCAATCTAGCGAACTTCAGCTGACCAAAGATAAAGTCTGCTAACCTGACGCATGACACTAAGCACTAACATTAGCATTAGCTAATGTTATAATGTTAAAGTATTAGTCAACATGAACTTCGTCTCATCATCTCAGCCATATACATGCATACAGAGAGACAAGAAAGAAACAGAAACTTTAGTTACATGCAGTGTTGGATAATAAAGTACTGCAGCAGCAGTCAAGTGGAGAAAACTACAGTAACAGTCCTGGAATGTACTTTTGTGGAATAAATGTGCATGAGATCAGTAGCAGTTTGGTATGAGTTTACTATACAGAATATCAGTTAGAACAGAGGCTTCCAACTGGTTCTGTCCCAGGGACCACCGTTCAGACTACGCAGAAGTCTGCAGCCCACACACGTGCAGAAAATAAAAATAGAAGTAATAGAAGACAATAGATATTTTCATTAAATTAGTTATTCATAAAGATGCCCAGATCATCTGGAAATGTCATCTTGAAAAAGAAATAAAATGAATGAATTTTTAAAAAGCGATTTCAATAGTGAAACTAGATTGCAGTTCACAGACCACCTGTACTGCCGCCGCAGACCACCACCTCTCCGTGAGAAAAATAAACAGCATCTCTTAGACTTTAGTAACAGGTTCAAATCTGCGGCAAGCGAATAGCAAGGCATCTCAAAAGACTTCTAATATTTATCGCACCGTCTTCCATATGAACTCCTAATTAGGCCCAAATCAGAATGCCGACCACAAACGCGCGCTGGACGCTGACATTTCCACTGCAAAGCTTTTACGCCAGACTGGCTTTGCTACGTACATAAAACACGCTCTTGACGCCGGGCTGGCGTTTTAGCATGTTGAGCAAAGCCGCAAGGATCCGCTGGCGTAAGTCTCTCTTGTTCAGTGCAGCAGCTCGGAGCGACGTTAACTGGCGTGTTCCGCGAGCTACGTTGCATCACCTGCTCTTACAAACCGCCCCGGCCGCTCCCGGTACGTCGGAGGCCGGGCGATTTGCCCATTCCGACCAGATTCAGGCCTGAAATTCATTTTCTCTCCTGTTTTTCCCCTCCCACCTCTCTGGACGAGCATCTCTGAAGAGAGAGAGGGGGAGCGAGGCATGAAATATTCATCGGTGTGGAGGATGCATTTTGGGAACTCGGCTTAAGCGCTGCTCCAGCAGAGCAAAACTGAAAGTCTGGGGGGGGAAGTGGGTGTGTTCCTCGCTTTAACCCCACCCTCCGATGACTCTTAGAGGCATGGCATATTGGCATCACCCCACGTTGTTAAGTCGGGCACGTCATTAATGCTACAAGGTGGAATTCTCAACTCCCTTCCTGCTTTTCCACTGCATGTTTGTTGGGATTATTAGCTAAAAGGCAACATGCAGATGGTATGATTAGCAATTACCCACTACTCATCATTTCAATCATTAGAAGCTTGCTTTAAAACATCGGCAGGCTCGGCACCGGGTGAGCCAACGCAATTAGCCTCGTAACAGGAGCACAATTAAAACACATGCATTAGCACCGACTCTAAACCCCGCTGCAATTCCGGATCAGCTGCTGATTGTGAAGGATGGGCGTTTCCACTTTGACATATTTTAATAAAGCTGCGAGACATGGAGGGAGGAAGTTCAGGTCCGGTTAAACGTATTCTTATTTCTGGGCGGGAGTTAACGGGAATCAATAAATAATTACGCGGAATTCATGCTGCATGTGTATCAGGAGGAGCGACGGCTTCCCGTCATCCATCACCATAACCTTTCATATGGGCAGGGATTTGTAAAGCTGAACGCTAAATCAAATATGGAAATGAAGCTGCTGTCGATCTGTGTGGTGGAAAACTTTATGGTTTTAACTTTAGCTTAACGCTAACTTAAAGCATGACCTGTAAAGCCGCACAGTGCAGGATGAAATGATGCAACAGACAGTAAAATAATGTGTTGTACTTTCTGCTTTCTGCGTTTAAAGTTCCAGCTCTGCCAGCCAGCTCCAGCAGGTGAAGTGGAGTTTAAAACAGGTACGGCTGTAATGAGGCGTGATGACTCCCCTCTCGGTCCCATGCACACTCATTTTCTGAGTCTAAAATGTGGCCCTTCGGCTCAAAACGAACTGGGAACGCAGGCCGGGTGGAGTTGTGTAAATATGCTTAAAATTCAGCACAGACACTGGGTCCGTGCGGTTGGAGACGGTAATGATATTCCCACCCGGCGGCCGAAGCGACGGTACAGCGAAGCTCTGACTCTAACGCTGTTATTATTATGGTTACGATTAGCACGGAACAAAGCTCCAACACTTGAAAAACAGGGTTAGTGGACAAAGCACACCACTGACCCTGACTTCGCACTTGACAGTTGCATTTGACTTCTGCAGAAAAAGACAATGCAGTAAAAATTGCTCACAAGCTCTTAGCTGAGCAGCTAGCATGCAAACAGCAATCACATGAACACTCGTCTATCCGTCCAAAGTTAACTCCATAGGGAATTGTGGTGGAATTGAACCAACTCTTTCAGGGGCTTCCAGACCACACAAACTATGTTCAGTTAGTAATTGGTGGTGGTCTAGAGGTGGGATACTCACCTATAGATCCAGCTCCAGCATAGCTCAACAGTAGTAGTGCTAGACATAGGACAGAGCTGGATTTGAACCTAAGACTAACAGCACCAATATTCAGGGTGGTGGAGGCAGGAGAGATCTGAAGGAGGCCACAGTTGCAAGGTCAACTCGCTGAGTGCTCAGGATGTTCATCTATGGACCAAGATGTTGTAGGGTTTTAACTAGCCTATTCCATGATAGTCCTGGATATAAGCTTATGACAAGGACAATGCTTAGGAGCTTAAGGGTGCTAATGATGGAGGCAGGATAGAGCTGCAGGAGATTGTACAATAGGTTCAAAACCAGCTCCATCCTAACAAACGCTTTCAGCATCGAGCACCTGAAGAAAACCCTCAACCCCAAGTTGCTCAAAAGAGATGGTGCTCAGAATCGGGACATGGAAGCAGTTCTAGATAAAGATCTGATAGAGTCAGGTAGGTCTTGGCTGAACCATTTTAATCCCTACACAAGGGCAGGTACTTTTTGGTTCATTGTGGGGGTTTGGAGTTGGCCTCTATAACAACACAGGAAAATGTACAGGCACCTCCTACCTGTAATCACTCAGTGACCTCTACGCCTTCGGCAGGGACAACACCTCAAATGAGCGCCGACTGACCTAAAGTGGGTAAACATTGCATCACAAACTGTCATCACGGCTGAAATTCATCACCAAATGAAAGGAGCCTGGTAGAGCGGATCAAGCAGAAAATGCAGTGCAGCAGGTGATTTGAAACAGGGGACGGGAGCTTAAAGTCTTGTATGGGATTTTTTCAGGCAGCGACAGGACGATTACTTTTTCTCGCGGGCGGCGAGATGTCGGCAGACCGGGCGCAAACAAAAGGGCTTCATTTCCAACCGCACCCTCGTCGCATTCAAGGCTTAATTGGTGCGAAAGGCGGCGGCGAGCTTTTGTCCTTTACTGCCAGGCCGTGAAGGTGGAAATTTTGGCACGGATCTAATGAATATTGTCATCACAGCCAAGTGGTGCCTGATGGGTTCCCGCTGCACCCACCCTCTGGGTCTGCTCTGGTATTAGCCGTCTAATATCTCCAATAAGAGGCCTGAGGGAGCTTGTCCCCTGCCTCTTACCCTTTATTCTCTTGCTCCCTTTGGACCTTATTCCCTCACCTCTCATCCCTTGTTCCCTCACATTTCAGTCTTTATTTACCAGCCCCCTTCCCCCTTTATTCCCTCACTCCCTTCACCCCTTATTCCCTCATTCCCTTCACCCCTTATTCCCTTCACTCCTTATTCCCTCATTACCTTCATCAACTTACTCCATTCACCTCTCATTCCCTCATTGCATTTAACCCTAACCCTGTTCCTCTTACACTTTATTCCCTCACCTTAACTAGCCCTAAACCCTCCTTTACTCCCTATTGACTCACTCCCTTCATACTCCCTATCCCCTCAACCCTGTATCTCCTAACCCTCAATCTCTTCAGTTCTTCTTCTTTCACATCCTTTACCTGTTATTCATTTGTTCCCATCAACCCTTCCCCCCCTTATTCACCACCTTACCCTTTATTCCCTAGCTTGCTTTATGTTATATTGCCTAACCCCTTGATCCCTCACCTTTCACCAATTATTTATTTGCTACCTCGAATTAGTTTTCTCTCCCATTTTTACTGCTAACCACCTTGCACCCTTCAATTCGTACTCCCTAGACTAATCTCTTGTTCTTTCACTCTCAATGCCTTCACACCTTCTGCTCTCATCTTCTTCCACACTTATTTATTTATTTCCTTCATCCCTTACTCCCTACCCTCTTACTTTTTATTCCCTCGTTCCCTTCAGACCTTACCCCCTCATCCCTTGCTCCCTCACCTTTCACTCTTTGTTTCCTGGCTCCTCTCAACCCTTCACTTCCTTCAACTCTCTAGCCTCTCAACCTTTATTCCGTCGCTCTCAAACTATTCATCTCATGATGTTTTGCACCCTTCACCATTCACTTTTGCACAATATTTATAGGTTTAGTTTATCCCTCATTCCCTTGCCTCTTATCCGTTTTCCTCCTCCCTTCAGACCCTTTCCCCTGACCTCTGACTTTCCACCCTTTACATGCTTCAACCCTTAATTCCCCCTTCTTTACCCCTTATTCTCTCCCTCCCTCGCTCCCCACTCACTCCCTCCTGCCTCATTTCTGTGGACACAAAGGGACAGAGGGGAACAGTGTTTGTAGTGCACAAAGAACAGCAATCACTTCGGCCGAGTTTAATGGAACAAAGTTTCCAGACGTCTGCAAACAATCTGAGTTCATAGTGCCGCATCGCCTCACACTATAGATCGTCTCGTTTCTCACACAAAGCGAATTCTCCGTTGCTCAGCTGCTCCAATTCATTCCAGTCCGTCTGCAAACTTCAATCCCAGAGACAGCGCTTTGTAATGGCGTCGTTTTGGGATCGACAACGCCGTGCATCTAACGAGTGCGGACAGAAGAACTTTATAAAAAGGCTCGATAAAAAGGAGAGAGGGGAGGAATGCAGGCTTTATCGTGGAGCATCGCAAGTTTGCAAGGCGCAAGATGGATGAAATGTTTGGCGAGGCGTTTGGCAGGAAAACCGGGAGAGTGTGATTTACTTTCACAACCTTTACGGCAAATTGGAACTCAGATCTAGTTTTTACTTTATTTCTGTATTTATGTTCCCCGCTGCTGCCACAATGTTCACAACAAATGACAATATCATCTAAGAGCTTGACCAGAGTGCTAAAAAAGCTTCTAAGCACTGCCCGAAATTATCAGAAAAGGCCAAAAGCGGTGGAGCGGGAAGAGGGAGGGAATAATGTTCCAAGAGTAAAACTAACTTTGCCCTCTCCTCCGGTCGTGCTAGCTGCCATTTCGCCAGCTTGTGAGCTGCAGGAACATGTTTACTGTCTGCCGTTCGGATCAATCCTTCCCGCTACTATTATCCCTCTGCGATTTTCCAAGCCTGAAAGCACATTGGCTTTTCCACCGGTGCTGAAAAGCAAATGGGCTGGTGCTTCATAAGTCCGACTTGCTTTCGCCACCATAGTTTGCTTGTTTTCTGTCTTCTTTGAGACGGTGGTGTACCTCGTATTGTAAAGCTGGATTTGGGGTCTTTGGTCCACTTCAGGTTTAATAGGTTGTGACAGGTTCTGGGGTCCAGATTTTGGGATATGGGAAAATCAGTACACTAATGAAAAGTGTTTGAATTTTCAATGATGACTCAAATCGAACAAAATATTATTAAGATCAGTGAGTGTTGTCCCATTTCAGAATCATTAGCATTTCAATTCCATTCTCTTCCTTTTCTAGAGCTTTTCTCTTTCCTGAATCCTTTTTGTTCCTGAACTGTTCTTCTACCAGAGCCATTTCCGTTCCTCATCCATTTCCATCCTCTTGTCTGATTTGTTCTCTTCCTACAACTGTCCCCATGCCCAACTCTTCCTCACTCCCTCACCAATCTCTTGAACCACTAACATGTCCATTTTAAAACTGTTCTTTCTTCTTGCCCTCATTCCCATTACAGTTTATATTCATTAGTTGTTCTTATTCCATACTGTTCCCTTCTCTACCCATTCATTTTCCCAGGTCATTTTCATTCCCAAGCCACTTTCTTTCTACAACTAATTTTATTTCCAACCCGTCCTCATTCCTGACTCGTCTTCATTTCCATCTTTCCAGACCTATTCTCATTTCTAATCTCTCCATCTCAAACCATTCTTTGTTGAAACTCTTCTAATTTCCAATCCATTTTCACTACCAAACCATCCCCATTCCTGACTCATTCTTCCATACTCCAGAGGTGCTTTGCATTTGTTGTATTTTTCCACTTGATCTTTATATACACACTTTCCAAAAAATTATAACGTGTTCTGCTCAAAAGACTTGGGTTAGTTGTTCCATTGTAGAATTCCAGATTCCTACCAGAGCTTTTATGTTCTCAACAGAGTCTGAGGTCCGAATGGGCATCCACATTACTTTCCAAAATTCTGTCTGGGTCATCCCTGGCCAACAAGGCACATTACGCATCAGCACCATCCCACCCGGCCGTCAGTCTCCATTCCCCGCCTCATCTTCCAGCTTCCACTCCATCTCTGAGATTTACGAGCTTGCGCTGGTTGCAGAGCGATGCACGCTTAAAGGAGAAAATCGATGATGAGGCTTTTGATGCTCCTAATTTGGACAGATTTTAATGGCCTGAGTGTAAGGAGGAGAGAGAAATTAGGGAGGAGGACCCGTTTCTCAGTGCTGCATTCTTTCTCTCCGCCTCCCTCTCCCATTCTCTTTGCCGAGTCACTTGATGCAATCTCCCTAAAAGTTTCCATCCATCAGCGGGATCGTCTCCAGGGTTCTGAGGCTGCCTCCTTGTGACATCACTCATTTCTGCCTAACGAGGGACATCGATTACCATCGGGATACGACATGGTTAATCCAAAAGGATGAGGCATCAAGCCCACTTATGCTGCTTTACTACGACGGAACAAGGGACGTAATTGTGCTTCTGATAAGCTCGGGATAAATTTGGGATGCGCTCCACGCCCCTGCCCCCCTCTCCCCTCCCCGCACCCTCGTCCTGCTAGCTTACGGGCGGCATTGGCGATGGCGCTAATGATAATACATACCACGCGAAGGCATTACACTAAAGCTAATTCTCTTGATGGCCGACAGTTTGATTCTGCTCTCATTGGAACCATCTGCCACAGGGAGGGCACCGGGGAGCCACACACACACACACACACACACACACACACACAACCCCAAACATTGCCTCCCCCCTCCACCATAACCCCCCAGCCCTGTTCGCTGAGTGTAATCAACAAAGGGGCTCTTTAATCAGGCTGAATGGAGTGTCACAACCACTTCAGAGTCTAAAGGGAATGCAGAGGAGTATTGAGAGAGAGAGACAGGACAGGAGGGAGGGAGGGAGCGAGGGAGGGGGCGGCAGGTTGTAACCAAACATCACCATTCGTTTTCAACAGCGGAAGGAGAGAAAACCTGCAAATGCATCGATCTACAAACGAGGCTTCAATCGATACGGTTTTATCAGGTCCAATGCTGATACCAATTACTACAAATCCAAGTTAACCGATGTTTTAACCGGTTTATAGCTGCTGTAAAAATGAAAATTTGGTGTCAAATCGAGATGAACAATTGCTGCAGATTAACACCAAATTAAAATATTCATCGTGTTCTTAAAACATGCAGGTAGCTCCCAGTTTCAGCGTCAGAACTGGGAGTGCTGATAAGCTAAACTTGTGATGTCTGACCAATCAGAAGGTGCAGTGGGCGGGGCTTCCCTTAAACCACTGAGTGTTGCACGTTTACATGGATTTTATTGGTTTAAAAATGGCAGATACACAATCATAAATATGATAAATAGAAGTAATCTGTCTCAACCAGTTCTCATTCCCAAATGACACGTTCCCTACACCTTACTGTCCCCAAATCCCCTTTCATTCCCAATCCCGTTTTCTTTCCAGAACTACTGACATTCCCGAAGCCTTCTTGATAACGCTTCGCTGATAATCATCCAGATCAATAATCAATCGACCTCTTCTGCTAACACACATTTCACGTCTCGTGCAATCCAAAATCCAAAAGTTAGCATCTCAGAAACCGGTAGAAGAAGCCTGTTAATAGAATGCTTCTGCTGCGCTGCCCGGTGGTCAAAATTGCTCCTGCTCTACTGCAGATTTTCTACTAATACCAGCCAGATTTTTCATTAGGGGCCATGTAGTGGAACACTGTGTGGAACCCTATTGGAATCGTGCTGAGGTTTTTTTTTTTTTTTTCCTGCCTTAAAATGCGTTGTGGAGAAAAAACGGTAAGACCTACAGCTTTGAAATTTGGCAGGTAGGTCTGGTACTCCACCCACTACTCAGGCAAAAATAACTGCACCAACATAAGCTATTTTGCGTTTTTCCAAAAAAATGCATTTTGCCTAATACCTTTTGAACCGTAGCTCCGATTCTCAAAAATCCTATACCATCTTACTCCTTGGGTCAAGACGAATCTTTATAGACCCTCGCATCTATTTCCGCCATATTGGATTTCTCGCTAATTTGCATAATATGCAAAACCATCACTTGTGACTAGACTAGACTAGATTTTTATCCAATCTGCATGAAACTGGTATCACTTGAACCCCAAGACACTCTTCTTTAATTATTATTGAGCACATTTTTAATTTGGGTCTTCATTTCGCTGTAATATGCAAATAAATGTGGTGGGCTTGGCATAGGACTGCAACACCACACACCGAGTGTCATAGAAATCCGGCTCTGGGTGGGCACAGCTTTGAAATTTGGCAGGTAGGTCTGGTACCCCACCCTCTACTCAGGCAAAAAAAACTGCACCACTCTGCCAGTTGGTGGCGCTATAATAAGCTATGTTGCGTTTTGCCTAATAAGTTTTGAACCGTAGCACCCTAGATAAAAGGATGAAACGTGTCATGTTTCAACGTCTGTCCACTTCGATTCGTCAAAAACTGATAAAGCTGCAAACTGCATGGCCCCCGTAATCACTGCTTGCAGTTATATTTTGATATGTTTTAAGAAAACTGGTGTAATATTTATACAGCTGACCTACGGTGCGAAGCCTCCCCACCCTCTGACCTCGACGCTAATAGGAGACTCGGTCTGAGGAAGAAAAAAGCAAGCTGGAGAAGCTGCTCTGGGTTTGAGCTAATCTGGCGGTTGTGTGTGGTAACGTGAATCCGACTTCTCACCTCACCACGCAGAAACAAAAACCCGGAGCGAAGACAAGCTGGAAACCCACCAGGGCCGTCTGTGGGGTAAGTGTTAGAACGGCGCCGACATAAGCTTTAACGCCTCCGAGTCCAATTTAAAAGTCCTCAAACGCAGCCCAACCTGTCCAGCCCCTGCCTTGTTACCCGTGGAAAAAAACAGACCGGAACCATTTAACCGGAACGAGGACTGTGTCCGATTCTGATTACAGAGTTCTCCTTCATGCCACTAATTTTACTTTTCCACTCTAAGTGGCCCTGACTCGAGCCGAACCCCTTCTCATTCCCGACCCGGTCTCACGTCCAAACCATTCACATTCCAAACTTTTCTCATTCCAGACACATTCCCAACACACATCTATTCCTGGCACATCCCCATTCCCAACTCTTCTTCTTTCATCTGCTGTTCAAATTCCCAACACCTTTCTGTTCCTTCCACCTGCTCATTCTAGAATCCATTCCCATTCCTGACCCATTCTCCTTTTCCTTCACTGCCCATTCTCATTCCCAAACCATTTTTACTGCTAACACACTCTCTTCCTAAAACTGTTCCCATTCTGATCCATATTTATTCCTAAACTGCTGATTATTCTAGAAAGAGAAAAGATTGGGAATAAACATGACTCTGATCTTGTTCTCATTCCCAAACCCTTTTCATTTTCATTCCTGGTCTGTTCCTGGAAAACCCTTTCCCCCGAGTGATGGCTGGATTTGATGCTAATTCCTCCCACTAATTTCCCTTTCTGGAGGCTGAGTTTGTTCAATCCGTTTTTTACCCCGAACTTGCGTCACTCCTGCTTTGAATAATAGAAGGATGCAGGGCGCGTCGTCAGATGTGCCTTATTAAAGGGAGGCGTCGTTGGTCCGCTTTCGTGCAGGAGCACGCTGGGACAAACCGAGTCGCTATCGCAGGGACGCGGGCGGCTAATTGAAAGACATTCATCATTCAGAAAGCCGCTGTCCGGTCCGGAGCGGGCTGGATGCAGCAGAGAGTCCATCTGGAGTTGGTGGAGTTTGGGAACTCAGTGATCTTTGGGGCTTTGCTTTTCTCGTTTAATGATGGTGCAACCTCGAGCGGCGCTCCAACTTTGATTAATTCATGTGATGTCAACTGCTCCCTCTCTGTCCCTCTCTCTCTCTCCACCAGCGACTCTACAAGGCCAATCCAATTTATATTGTTATGTATGTGCAGCGTGTTGGCAAATTGAACCTGCCTTTAATATTGCATGCACACGGCGGATAAAAATAGCGCAGAGGACGGATCCGGACCAAAAAAACATGCGACTGCACCACGTCACAGCGACGATGCCTCCGGCCACCAACACCCTCCAATTAACATCCTCCATCCAGTCCACGTTTCCATGATGAGGAACAGCTCATTTACGGAATAGCGCTGGCACTGAAATCCCAAACTAAGGCAGTGATTCCCAAACTTTTTGCAGATAGGAATAATTTTGTGCCTCCTTCTCTCCTCACCCAATATTTCCCGACCCACCTGTCCCACAATGCATCACCTCATGGTGTTTCCCTTACCAGCTGAAGACAGAATCAGCTTCATGCCTTTAAACTCAGAGTTTTAACCCTACTGGCTGTTCCTGCGCAAACAAACAGCTCCTGTTGCTGCATGAAAGCTACATTCTGGATCAAGCGACTCCCACTTCCTGCATTGCGTGACTTTCTGATTTCCTCTGGGAGCTGGGAGACACAATGAGAACGAGAGCGCAGCCCAGCAGTTAGTTTTGGCCGACACGAGCGTTGTTGGAGGCTAAACCTAGCGCGTGTTTGCGCGTGTTTGCACGTGCTAGCTGGGTAAACAGAGTCGCGTAACGAGCGTCAGACTATAGCCAAATTAGCTGCTGCCACGCGGCCTTTGTGACGAGGAGAAAGACGCGGCGTTCGCTAGCTGACAGTTTAGCCATCTGTCTGACAACACCAACAACACCGCCGCTAACAGCGCCAGAGCCGCCAACGCCGCACAAAACACACTTACCGCGCCATGGAAACACTGAGGGGAAATTATAAGCAGCGACGAGGGTGTGTCCTGATTTGTGTGGAGGAAAACAGCAGAAGTGGATAAAGTGGTAAAAAAGAGAAAATGGAATGTCTTTAAGATATAATCCAGGAGTTTTCAACTGTGTATCCCAGGAACCACCACTAGCAGGTTTAGCAGTACTCTGTAGCTGTCCACTGTGTGTTATTATTCATGAAGATGCCCAAATGTTTTTTTAAAAATTAATCAAATAAAATAACATTTAAAAAGTGAGGTCAGGACAGCATGTCACGGACGACTGTAATGCCGCTGCGGGCCACCAGGGGGGCACGGAGCACCGGTTATAACCCCCGATATAATCAATAATGTTCTTGATGAAAGTGAACGTGAGTGATTATTTGTCATTGTGAACACACCACAGCATCTCTGCATTTTACCCATCCGTGAAGGAGCAGTGGGCAGCTAGCAAGCGCCCGGGGAGCAGTGCCTAGGGACGGTACCTTGCTCATGAGAACCTCAGTGGTAACTTTACCTGGATTCGAACCTGCGACCTTCTGATCACGGGGCCAACACCCTACCGTTACGCCACCAACTGCCACCAGATTCTGACGCAGAATCGTCCACGTCTACGCGATCGCGACGCATCAATGTGAGTCATTTCTACACCTCTAGGGTCACTGAGCCCCTCTCATTCTCAACACTACAAAGATACGGTTCTTTAATACACCGCGCGTGTAGTCTTCTCACATTCAGCTGCTGCACATCATATGCACATTCAATACAAAAAGATATAAAGGTATTTTATATAAATATTTCTACGTTTATATTTATACTTTATGCATATATATATTTGTGCTCCCTCTATGTGAGTGATTTGTGCTGTAGAAACTGGAGCTACGTCGTCTCATCTCTCCATGTACATGAATATAGTAGAGATGACAAAGTTGACTTTACACACGGCTGGCTGGTTATAGTTCAGGCCTAACAGTGCGTTATTTGTGTGCTGGAGTTTTGAGTAGATGTTGCTGTGTCGTCCTGTAAAGGTTTGTTAAAGCAGAAGCAGGAACTCTCACATTTACAGCATTTAGCAGACGCTCTTATCCAGAGTGTTTTCCAACTGATAATTACAGAGACAGACTCCCTGCAGCAACTTGGGGTCAAGGGCCGTGCTCAGGGACACAGTGGTGGTAGTGCCGGAGGTAGGATCCAAAGCCACAACCTCTCGGTCCAGAGATGAGCATCCTGACCACTAGACCATCACCAGCACCTGACTAAGACATTCTCAAAGTGACCATTAATAAAACCTCAAATGCTCAGAGACTGTTTGGAGGTAAATGCATCTTCAAACGTTGATACCACCACAAAGAGCAGGAGCTAACTAGCCTAATGAGCTGATTTCAGGTGTGCTACGGTGATGAGAACAACCGGATGAACAGGTCCAACTGGAGCCATCGCTCGCCACTGCTGGGGAACATGGCTAATCACGTAGATGAGACGGCTGGGAACGCAACACAAAACAGAAAGAAAATGGAAAAAAGACCTTCAGATCGGAGCGATCACAATTAGCACGCCGCTCTCGATCCGCACAATCACCAGGGAGCTCCTGGAAATGAAGGAAGTCTGGCTTTCATCCGTCACTAACCCTGGCATGTCAGCGGCACAAAAGGAAACGCTGCACGTCTGCACCGCGGAGGAAAAAAACAACACACACACACACACACACACAGACGGGGCTACAGGCGCTATGAGGTTTTATTCAACACGTCCGCGCGGCTAGCGGCTCGTTATTAAAAGCAGCAGCGTTACGGAAGAACGACGACAGATAATTTGGAGCTCAGAATGAAAGGCTAAGAAGAGACTTTTTTTCCGCTGGGGTGTAGCGCTAGTACAATACGCACTGCATTTTAACGTGGCTAGCTTAGGGTTGTGAGTGCAGCATCTCATCAAATCTAAATGATCATGAAATCCAAAGATCTGAGTTCAGAAAATCTCAAGAGCTACAAGCACAATGGCTTTCTTGTGTTTAGTTAGACTTATGCTAACAGTTCCCATTAGCCTTCATGAATTTAAGAGGCGTGTGCTGACCCTAACCCTTTGACCTTCAGTAATTTATGAAACTTAACAGTCTCCAGTTGCTTACATGAATTTCACAGTCTGTATTAGCCTTCATTAACATAACAGACTTACGCAGTCACAATTAGCCTTGAACTACTCAAGAGACTTGTGTCCCTATTAGCCTTGATATATTCTACAACACTAACTCCTTGATATGCTGTGGTAAATATCTTGATCACAACTAAGCGAATATAAAGTGCAAGGTTAGCTAGTTTGTTAGCTAGACAACTGACTAGAAGTGTTATCTGGAACATCTAGCATGCTAGTACATGCAGTATGCTAAAGCTATAATTTTTACTATATGTGACCCTCCACGGCAAAACCAGTCGCTTGTCGCAAATGTTCAAAATTGAGTTGTTTTGATGAAAGAGCATAAATCAAGCTTCAAAACGATACCTATATGAATGAATGGGACGACATATGACTGAGATATCAACATTCAAAGGAGTCGGGTTTCTCCTGTCACGCCAAGTGAGAAACGGAGAAATCTGTCTTTGAAGTTGACTATCGCCGTAGCACACAGGCAGCTTAGTGCGGTCGGCGGCCTCGTTTGTATTCTGATAGCCTCGCTGCATTCACAGCCACCACGGCTGCGTTAGGTTAACTGAACTCGGGAGACGAAGATGGATTCCGGAGAAATATCTTCACGCTGGTCAACCAGTGGATTTAGCGTAAATATTGAAGTAGAGCGGTCAAAACACAAACTTTTAACATTCTGCTGGAATTGAATTCCTCACCTCAAGAAAGTCACATTTTTTGGATGGAAAGGGGAAGTTATTCACAACAGTACAGTATAGACCTTCCACTGTTTCAAAACACTAAAAACCAAAAATCCACAATTTTACCCCACGCAACATAAACACTCGTTTTTCTCGGAAAGCTCTGTTGCGACAAACGACTGGTTTTGCCGTGGAGGGTCACGTGTTATTAATTTCTGTATGGACTTCGCATGATTTTTTGGAAATATAAGTTAAGTCGAGATCGAGAGCCGCCTCCCTCTTTCCCACGCCGCATTGCACCCGCTCCTAGCTCGCAGAGCACTTTCCGGAATTTATTTGAAACGCGACTTAGTGTTAGTGCCGCGGACGCCAGGCGTCTCCTTCCCCACCGCCGCGGAGCTAAAGAAATTAATTAGCCGGGTGTGAACCGATACGGGAGCGTGTTTTATCAAAAGCGCCGCAGCCGCTATCAGAGCCGGTTTGAAAACGGCGGCGAACGGCAGAAAAGGCGCTGCAGCGTCCTGAAGTGTCTGTCATGTTTCAGATAAGCTTCAGACCAAAATATATAAATAAGGTGCTACGCTTAATTGATTTCATAGAATGTTTGGCGCTGCCTTTCTCTTTTCACTCCCTGCGTTTTTTTAATTGATTAGCGCTTTCCCTCATTCAGAGCGGCGGGAGAATAAAAGCCAATTTCCGGAAGCTGGAGTGGGGGAAAAACCGGAGCAAAGGGATCGACACGTAACGTGTAATGTGATTAAGTCCTGTTTACCCAAACTCCTGTGATCGCCTGCAGAGTGGTGCTGAGTGGGAGCTGTGCCTAGGACACATCCCAATCTAACATCCCGACTAGAACCCATCCCGCTTCATCAGCTACAACCAGGACACACTAGCGACTAGCACACCGTGACAAAACCCCACCCCTTACAAAAACTAAATGTTTGTAGCAAACTTGTGGCTAATTTGTGGTGAGCAGTGACTTTGCCAGATTATGTTGCCACAAGCTTGTCATTGTCAGTCACTAGTGGCAACCTTGCAGCAACGTTCTGGCAACAATAACAAATATATTTACCAAAACAATTAGACAGTAATGACAAACTTGTGAACTTTTGGTGTCAAATATACCAGATGCATGAAGTTGCTAGAAGTTCACCACCAACCTAATTTGCATGTGAAAACATCACCTTGCTGCAAAGTTGTGGAAACATTGCCAAAGGTTAACGCTAACTTTTTTTTGCCAGAAGCCTACCGTTTTTGTAAGGGCCTGTTCCTGCACGAGAACACTGTAACTAGGACATGTCCATCAGGAAAACACTATGAATAGGACATGTCCCACCCTAACATCCCGACAACAACGTGCTCTCTGTAACACCACAACTAGGATACATCTCCCTGTAACACCACAAGTACAGCGAGACTACGATGCAACTCCTGGAATTCCACTGTCCCAGCACCTGACTCCAACAGCAAGACTAGGAAGCTTCCCACTGGAATACCATGACTCGGACACTTTTCTCTGGAATGCCACAACAAAAATGTCCCACTGTCAGGATACAAACGTGTCTCCACAACACCATGGCTAGGACACATCCCACTCTAATGCCACGTTGGGACATGACTATGACGTGTTCCAATTAAATGTCACAATTGCAGCAGCCGGTAGGGTGTTGGCCCTGTGATCAGAAGGTCACAGGTTTCAATCCAGGACCGGTCATCCAGTTACCACTGAGGTACTCATGAGCAAGGTACCGTCCCAAACACTGCTCCCCGGGCACTGCCCTTGCTAGCTGCCCACTGCTCCTTCACGGATGGGTCAAATGCAGAGGTCACATTTGGTTGTGGTGCAGTGTGTGATGTGATCACTCACTTTCAGGACAGGTTCGCGGCGTAATGCCCGGGTTCTAATGTGAAAACAAAAATGGTTTGATGCTGTTTGTAGCACTGTTCAGTGAAGTGAGCACCCGACTAGCGGCACGACGGCGCAGTGTTGTTGGGGGTCTGAACACCAAAATACTGGCTTCATCTTACATTCATCAACCTCATCAGCGGCCGCTCCACTAGGCAAATGTTTGGCAAGCTGTCTTCCACACACACTCTCACACACACACACGAGCAGGCGGCGTCAGCTTTGTGTCTGCCTGCTGCTGAAGTCGATACCTAATTATGACACTAATAAGGGGGGATTGGCCGACCAGAATCAAAAGCCGCTGCGTTTGTTTTCGGGTGGAAAAATAACAACTCAAAGCAACAAGGCATGCAGCACGTTAATATTAATGCAGCTCCCACTCTCATCTGTGGAATTGATCGGGAAAGTGTTTGCTGCTGCACACCGCGGGAGACAAGCTACTGTACCGCCATGACTAGAACACATCCCACTGTAGCACTGCAGATAGGACACGACATAATCATGCTCCACGTCTGCTTTTTAAAAATATGAACAAATTATATGAGAAGCGCGAGGAGCAGTTAGTCCTGTAGGTACCGCTGGGTACCCTAAGTACCGCTAGGTTATGTTAGGAGGAACTGGATGTTTTGATCAGCTACATGAATATGATATTGGCCACAGTCATCATGCAGGAGTGAAGACAGAGCGCGGTCCCAACAGCAGGGACGGCAGATGTGAGGACATGTGTGTGGAATAATGGGGCTTTGATGTGCAGATAGCGTCTGTCCGTTAGCGCTGACCGTTTGGACAGTAACTCGGCTAACGTCCACTCTCGCGCCAGCTAGTTAGTGTTTATGAGGCTCGGCTAAGGTTTTTATTTATGGCACATCCATTTTTACGCTGCCTTGTTAAAAGCACACAGAAACTCCAGAATTAAATCAATGTATGGTGACACCTCCAATAAACACGCGAGTTAAACACAGCTGACGGTTGATATTGGGGCAGTTGTTGGTGTAACAGTAGGGTGTTCACCCCGTGATCAGAAGGTCGCAGGTTCGAATCCAGGGCCGGTAAAGTTACCACTGAGGTATTCATGAGCAAGGTACTGTCCCCAAGCACTGCTCCCCGGGCGCTGCCCTTGTTAGCTGCCCACTGCTCTTTCATGGACGGGTCAAATGCAGAGGTCACATTTGGTTGTGGTGCACTGTGTGCTGTGCTGTGGTGTGTTCACAATGAAAAATAATCACTCACTTTCACTTTAGCTTAAGGCATTTATTCTAAATAAGGGGCCAGTTGGTAGTGTCATGGTAAGAGAGTTGACCGTAATCAGAAGGTTGCCAGTTTGAGTACCAGACCGGTAAAGGTGCCACCGAGTTACTCGTCAGCAAGGTACCGTCCCCAAGCACTGCTGTCAAAAAGCTGTCCACTGCTCCTTCACGGATGGGTCAAATGCAGAGCTCACATGTGGCTGTGGTGCAGTGTGTGCTGTGTTCACAATCACCTAAATGTTCCTTCATGCTAACAACATGCGTCTCTAGTTCCTAGCATGCAGATACTGACCATGGTGGTGGATCAATGTGCACTGGACCCTGGTTTTAGCTGCTGTAGCTGAGCAGAGATCATGGTCAGGAGTAGGAAGTGGAGATGGGATTGTTACGATGATGATGATGATAACTGTTGCATGGTTAATAACTAACAAGGTGTTCCAGGGTCAGGGGTGAAGCTACCAGACAAACATTGCTGCTCCGTAGCGCGAGGCTAGGTGAGTGTACAGTATGTGGAAGTATAAATTATAGATATCTCGCGTATCGATCGCGCTGCTAGCTCCTCGACGGCGGCTCGAAGGCGTTTCCCTCGGGGTTCGGAGCGAGAAGCGCTGTAATTGAGTGATACAGAACCACAGATAAATTCCCACATTCACCTACAGCGGCCCAGCGCTCACCTGAGTCTAGCACACACACTTAGCGCTCATGCTCTGTCTGTCCGCTCTCATCCCTCCCTCCCTCATCTGCTGGGGCGCTAGCTGCTAGCGGCGCTGGGTGAGTTGCTCTCTCTCAACGCATCACACTGTTTATTACAGAAAAGCAGGGAAAGTGGCGAGGCCGAACACGACGCGGCTGAACGCTGAAATTCCAGCCTGCAACATTTATGGGAAGTGTGTAAATGCCCATTAGTTAATGCTAACTAAATTTTTTAGACATTACAATAAGTAGCATATGCTTGGATTTTGCTATGAACACCCACGTTTTAAAATAAACCTTTTTTTGAAAAATTAGTGTAAATGAATTGTAAAAATTTGCTAAAACATTTAGTTTTTTATACTATCAGAAATAAAGTCAATGTAACGTTCAAAACAAAAAAGTAAATAAGTTTCCGTCGACAGTCTTCTCCCACATTCTAAAAGCATCACTGGTTAACTGGCGACGCTAAGGTGTGAGTGTGAGTGTGTGTGCACTGCGGCGTGTTACCATGTACCTAGGGTTGGTCCCCGCCTTGCCGCCTGTAGTTCCCGGGTTAGGCTCTGGTCCCCACAACCCCTGCGGGGATTAATTTATTCAGACAATAAATAAATGAAAGTATGACCAATATTCCAAAATAGATACAAATTGTTTAAATATTACAGGATATTTTGTTTGCAATGTTTTACAAATGTCCAGTGTGTATATGCATTTATATTTTAAAAGACAGAAAATAACTATTAAAACCTTGAAGATAAAATAAATATATGTACTGAGGAATAAATATATTTCAACATCCAGATATCTGCAGGTGAAATCACATCTTCAATATTGGCTTTTATTTTAGCGTATTACTTTTGTACTGGGCTCTTAATTCCAGGCGTGCTGCTTTTCGCAGTGTTGTGGTGAAGAGGCAACCAGATTAAAGTTATGAAGCGGGAGATAAGTGTGTTATGAAGGCAGGGCGTGAGAGAAGCTGCTGCTGGAGAAGTAAACGTGGAGCGGATGCTGGAGTAAGTAAAAGAGGAGGCTGTAGGTGTTATCAGCACAGCCGTGAGCACAACCTGATAAAAGGTGAAGGATGGAGAGCAATGAAGGACGAGGACGGTGTTGTTCTGCTTGAGCTGAGCCTCATCTCTCTCCCTCACTGAGCGCAGGGCAGCGGGTAGTGTAGAGGTCAGGGAGTTGGCCCCGTGATCGCAGGGTCGCCGGTTCAAGTCCCGGACCGCTAATGGTACCTCTAAAGTACTCAGGTACTCAACGTACCATCCCCAAACACTGCTGCACGAGTGCTGCACTTTTGGCCCGATGACAAGATGAAAATGAAGCTGAAACCAGTTTTAAAACACGCTCAGCTAGTAACACAGCCATTAGCCGCATTTCAGATGGCGAATGTGTGGGAAAACACCGCGGTCCTCGTCTTGCGCTTTGAGAGTCACTTCCTTTTCAGACGCTACGCTTGTTTATGCCGCGGCTCCAGCTTTAGCAAGCGGGTAAAGGAGGCAGCTATTATATTTGCAGATATGTAGAGTGAAGAGGAATTAGCATGAGCTTTTTGGGGCGTTATCTGCACGCGGTGTTTTTGTAGCGAGGCGTCGCTGCTGAATAATGCAGCATCACGGGGAGAAAGGAGACGTTGCGTCCGCGGAATTCTACTCATTCACATCAGCATATTTCACACATTCATCTCTTTTAACATTAATATGCATCTTTCTCCATCCCTCCGTCTGCTGCTCCAGCTTCCTCTCCGACCTCTTTCACTCCGGAAGAGCAGGAACGTCGGGGTTTAATTTTGGGAATGTGGGGTTTGAACCTGGCTGAGTCGCTTCAACCAACCGGAGTCACATAAATCATTCATGTGCAGCGTCCGGCAGCATGTCACTCACACTTGTCTTTATTCAGGCTTTTCCGGCGCTGGTGTGTGTGTGTTCGAGTGTGTGTGTGTGTGTGTGTCCTGTTTACTAAACCTTCACATAAAATGTTTTGTTAGACGTTTCCAAAACTAAGCTGCAGAAAAATAGAAGATTGAGCAAAAGTAAAGATTCCTCATCGCAAACATGACACCAATTACAAGACCCACAGTACAGTAATTACACAGTACATAAGTGAGTGAGTGATTATTTGTCATTGTGAACACACCACAGCACAGCACACAGTGCACCACAACCAAACGTGACCTCTGCATTTGACCCATCCGTGAAGGAGCAGTGGTCAGCTAACAAGCGCCGGGGAGCAGTGCTTGGGGTGCCTCAGCGGTAACTTTACCAGCCCTGGATTCGAACCTGCGACCTTCTGATCACGGGGCGAACACCCTACCGTTACGCCACCAACTGCCCCAACATCTCCCCAAATACATTATCAGACACTTTAGTGCTTTTACCTAGAGTACTTAAGAATGGTGATAACCTTTACTCAGATACTGACCCTAGAGCTAATGTTAAACGCTCAAATCACACATCAGACACTCAAGTACTTTTACTCAAGTAGTTAACATCAGACACCGAAATACATTTACTCAAGAACTTAGTACTCTTAATATCCAACGCTTTAGTAATTTCATATAAAAACTTAAACGCTGTTAATATTAGACTCTCAAGTACTTATACACAATTACTTAAGTAGTTAATATCAGACACCTTAGTACTTTCACTCAAGCACTGCTAAAATCAGACATTTCAGCACTTTCACTAAAGCACGTAAGTACTTATTGTTAGTAGAAGTCTACTGTAGTAAAAGGTACTCAACTCATTACATGTGTTAAAGCAGAGGGAACCTGTCTAATGTTGACAACACTAGACACAAGTACTGAAAGTAATACTTGAGTACCGGATGTACTTCATGTCTTGTACAGTGACTGATGTAATAGTTCTGGTTGTTATTAGCTGCGAGATGCGTTCAATACCATACGGCACTAGAGCCACAAGCTGCTATTAGACACTTTGGTACTTTTACTCAAGTCTTAATCTACTGTTACTATTAAATACTGTGGTACCTTTGCTCAGGTACTTTAGTACTGCAACTATCAGACACTGTGCTGGACTGGTCCGGCTCTTGTGTGTTTTAAGATGTTAGGGAGTCGTCTGCGTGGAGGAGATTAACACGCGCTTCTGAATATGAGAATATTTATGACGGTGGTTTAGCGAGCGGCGTTGTGTTGCTGATCCAGGTGTAATTACTGTAATTATCATAAAGAAACATAAAAGGCCAGAAGAATAAAGGAAACGTCTGCAACAATGCTCCAGCTAAATTTAGAGCTTCAAACTAACCGGGGGGAGACCAGGTCACGGCTCGCTGCGGCTGCTGATATCTCAGATTCATACTCGCCGTCTCACATCTTTCCTCAAAAACATCTCGGAGAGCCGTGAGCTTCCCCTTTTTCCACACGTATGAAAAGCAGGCCCCGAGTCTGTAATGGATTAAAGATCAAATCTTCTGCTCCTCCTTTTGTTTGAGGAAGTCACTGTTTGAACTGCTGACCAAAGAGTAGCGCTTTTAAAATCGTAATCACATAGCAGGACACGGGAAAAGTTGCTGTGTTCCTGACGTCGGTGCGTCGCTCGGTAATCCTGGCCCCGACAGTGAACACCAAATAGACTTCGAGAGGTGTGGCGTTGCAGCAATTCAACCATGTTTACATCAGAAATGCATTAGCGGAAATCGGATAATTGGAGGACGTTTAGGTGGGGTTTTAGATTCGCTTCTTATGGATCCCCGCTGGTGTTCCGCTGTTGCTTGTTCACTCTGGTTTGTCAACAAGAAATCAGAAATGGACGTTGAGTTTGATGTCCAACATGCTGAGGACTGAGATCGATTCTTAATGAGAACTATTGGATGGATGGTTAATATTCCGAGAGAGTGGGAAGGAGATGACGCAGGACAGGAGACTTCCAGAAACTCCCCGGAGTCACAACTTTATTACTATCCACAGTCAATTTCCAGGAATCTACATTTCCAGCCCTCACCTCACCTCACCTCAGAAATGTTTTCATTTTCAACACCTCCTGATGCATTCCAGGCCTGTCTGAAGACTTACTGCCATGATTACTCAAACACTTTGGGCGCAAGAAGCGATCACCTCCTGACATGACCTGCAATACTAAACATCCAACAGCAGCTGCCTGTGGACACCAACTACAGACACGGAATTTGCTGTGATGTGCTCGGATGCAGGTGTTTTTGGAGATGCAAGAATTTTTTTGGGGTGCAAGAAGCAATCATTACCTGCATGACCTTGTAATCCAAAACAGCCAAAGGTTCCTGTCAGTGGAAAACAACTAAAGACGTTGACTTTGACATCACAGTAATGGGGAAGGAGCTCCTCCAATAGACATGTTCTTGACAACATAACCATCATTTTTTAGGCATGAGAAGCACTCGCCTTCTGACATGATCCTGAATAAACAAAATATGGATTGGTGCAGGATGTCCTTGAGTGGATTTGTTCCTTGAGATGTAACCTCATCCATTTTCAGTTCCTGGAAATGTGCTGATTCCCAACGTCCCCTGCGGTCATCACTGTACCCGGAATCCTGCAGAATCCTCAGTCCCTCGGCACAGCGACACTCCTCCGTTTCATCTTTCAAAACTCCACCATGTTTCTTCACACTCAGCACTTTCCTTTTCCCTTTACGTCTTGGATATTTTTCTCTCCCTTTGTTTGTTGTAAAGTGACCTTGGGTTTGAGGAAGGGAGTGTTGTTAAGGTCACAGGCATATCTTGAGTCGACAACTTTCCCAATGTGGAAGACAACTCCTTTAAGGAAACCATCAAACCTCAAAACACAGAGGTCAAGGTTCTGCTGTACTATTACTTCTGCTGGAACTTGATTCCTCCTAAACAGGATTTGGGATTGTTTTTGGTGTCAAACTACAGTAAATGAATTTGTTACAAAACTGCATGTACATGTACAACATATCAAACGCTAGCGCTCCACCATCGCACCAATGACTGGAAATCGTTAAACGGCATGAGGAACTCATCCCGTGTGAGCAAAGAGGTTTTCTCCTGAGAACCTTTCCACCGTAAACTCGTGCAGCCTGGGTCTCGGAGAGCTCGGAATAATGCATCACTCCACCAGCAGCCCGGTCGGAATCGATCGCTGCGTGTATGCTGCTGGGAGGGTGAGATGTTGCTCTGCGGCCTTGTGGCTCGTTCTTCTCCCTCCACTACTTGGCACTGGAGGACAGATTGCCAGTTCGGACGCTTCTTCCCACTGGGATTCCGGCCCCTGGCGCCACAGCAGACGCTCCAAATATTAACAGTACATAAGAACCTGAGTAAACGCACTACAGTGTTTTATTTTAACAAAGCTTCAGTATCTCAGTAAAAATAGTGAGTCACATATGAACTGAGTAAGAGTACTAAAGTGTCTGAAATGAGTAGTGCTGTAGTACTTGAGGAAAGGTACTAGTGTCTGATACTCTGATAGAGATATATGAAGTACATTCAGTAGTGTTCAGTACTTTAGCATTTAAGTATTATGTTGAGTACTCTGTACTTGTGTTTAAAGGTGTGTGATGTTGAGCGTCGGATGTTAACTGTACTATAGTACTAAAGAGTACTAATAAATACTACTAACAAAGCAGAACTTATTAAAGAAACTCTTGAGAGAGGTGTGTGTGTGTTTAGTTAGCGGACAGGTCACCTACATTTTACGCACACACACACACACTCACACACACTTCCCTAAGGTATATTTTAAAGAGTCATAAGGGTGTCGTTAAATAATAACATGATCCATCTTTAACTAATAAGTTTAAAAAATCCATGTGTAATTACTGTTTGTTTGTAGTGTCAGTTTCTGTCGAGTGAGATATGTTTCATCAATAATCATAATCATTATAATAATGATGCATTACACTCAAGTGATTAATTCAAATCAAATGCACTCATTCATTAATTACTTCATTAATCAAAGTGAAATGACTAAATATTTTTAATAATGCCCATTACAACACAACCTGCTGGACACAAAATTACTGAGCCAAATAAATAAATAAGCCTTTAGAGCTGACCCTCTTCTCATGAAAAACTTCTTTATATAAACTTTGTTATTTTGTTTGCAAATGTATTCCACTTTTGTTTTGACACTGATTATGTAGATTCTGCCTGTTTTTTTCCCTCTGTTTTGTTGTGTTTTTCACAGTTCATGTTTTAAACTATTTGTTTGATTTTTTTATGAATAATGAGCAAATAAAAAAGTGAGATAATTAAAGCAGTAAATCTCCCCTGCCGTGTGCTCCAATCTGGCCAATCAGCAGGAGCAGCGGGAAGGGGGCGGGGCTTAAAATCAGGGGAAAAAACAACATAAAAGGCAGGGTGTTACTGTGCTAAAGCTACAAGCTACTGACTTCATACTGAGCGCTTTTAATTTACGTTTTTGATATTAACACTACATGGTCATTTTTAACTTTCCTCTAAAACACATGGAGTTAAATCCACACTGTACACACCAAGAAAACTTCTGTAAAGTCCTGAAAAATGTACTAACTAGTGTACAAACTAGCCTGCTAGCGTGCTAACATCATTACATAATCACCTGCTTACTCTCACGAATAAATAATAACATTGTGACAGTAAGATATCCCCAGCTGCTGTCAGGCTAACACACGTAAAGCCTTAGTCATATTACTCATGTTGAGTGAAGAATAATTAGCGACGCTGTTTTTTTGGTGAGGGACTGTCATTGTGAACACAACACTGCACAGTGAAATGTGAGCACTGCATTTGACCCATCCTTGATGGAGCAGTGGTCAGCTGACATGAGCAGCACCCATGGAGCGGTGCTTGGGGACGGTACCTTGCTCATGAGTACCTCAGTGGTACCTTTACCGGTCTGGGATTCGAACCGGCGACCTTCTGATCACAGGGCGAACATTATGCCACCAACTGGTTTGAACTGCTAGCGTACAGCACCACTCTCTAGCTTACATTTAACAAAACCACGTCCCTGCAGCAGCTAGTGCTAGCGCTGCCCTTCAGTCGTCGCCTCACGTTATTAGCCAATAGATGCGCACATGTCCCACTTAAGATCGTATTTCCAAGTGCGCACTGTGCCTTTAATTAAACTAGTCCCAGAGCCTCAGAGCACATCAATTAGCCACGTGTTGGAGAGATGCAGTGCAAAGCCAAACGAGGACGCTAGCCGGCTGTCTCCCGGAACTCACTGCCACGGCGCTGTGGGACAGAAGAGCCAAACTAGCAAAGTCCCAAATTCATGGAGACGAGAAGACTGTGAATGGAATTGTGTGTGATCTGTATTAACGCTTGTCCTGATAGCAGTAATTAAAACCACGAGTGACTTCCCACCAACTAGCCGCGTTACTCATTTAACACTGTTTTTATCAATTTTCAATGCGGTGGCATGGTGTCTTTCTGTAGTCACAGCGACCGTCGCTGTTGTCGTTACTCTTTTCTCCTCAGCCTCTTCTCCTTTAACAGCCTTTCAGCAAGCTAACAATGATGTCAGCTTACAGTTATGGTCAGAATTATTAGCCCGCCTAAGGAAAACATACAAAACCCTTAATACTTCCATGAAAATGACCATAACAAAACCTGTTAATACTTGTATTGTTTCCCAAAGAACAAAGGCAAAATCTCTACAAAGTTTGATTAAGATATTTTATCAATGTGCTGAATTTTAACAAGAAAACTGAAAAATGACAAGGCCAAAATTATTAGCCCCCCTGACATTTAATGGTCAACTGTGTGGCCTCTGTCTTACAACTGACAACAACCTCTTCCTGTAGTTATTAACTAGGTTGGCACGTGTCTCTTGAAGTACATGAGCCCACTCTTCCATGGCAAACCGTCCCAGCTCATCCAGCTTGCGTGGATTTTAAGCATGGACATTGGTGAGCCATTGCTCCCACCACCATGTTTAACAGTGGGAACTGTGTTTTTAGGGTTGAAGGCCTCTCCCTTCCTTCTCCAAACAAGAGCAACATCCCTGTGCCCAAACAGCTCAAGTTTACCAAAGAACAGACTTCCAAAACTCATTACCATGTTTCAAATGTTCATGGGCAAACTTCAGTCTGGCACTGACTCAGCAACAATCACCTTGGCAGAGAACCGGGGATGCTTGTTGACGTCTCTGATTATTTTTCTCTGCAATGTCCTTGAGATCTTGCGTTTTCGGCCACGCCCAGGTTTGTTGGCAACAGATTTTGTCTCCCGGTGCTTTGCAATTAAGCATCGTACAGCTGTTTTAGACACTGTGAAACGTTTGGAAATGCAGAGTAGCATTCACCCTCATGATGAGCATCTACTAATCAGACTAATTTGAGGTCCAGACTAATTTCTTTTTTTTTTTGGCAGGATGAAGTTGCTTCTTACCAAAAGTGTCAGAGTACTCCAAGTGTTCAAGTGCCACTGGCCCTGTCAACCAGAGTTCCCTAGGTAGAGGTCATTGCTGATTGATTACTCAGGTGTGGTGTGGAAGTTAACTGAATGTTTGGGTGTAGTTTGAAAGCTAAGTGAATAGTCAGGTTTGTCTTGAAAGAGAAATAAACACAGGGGGGCTAATATTTTTGGCCTTGTCATTTTTCAGTTTTCTTGTTAAAATTCAGCACATCAATAAAATATCTTAATCATACTTTGTGAGATTTTGTCTTTGTTCTTTTGGAAGCAATACAAGTATTAACAGGTTTTGCTATGGTCATTTCCTTGGAAATATTAAGGATTTTGTGTGATTTCTTTAGGGGGGCTAATAATTCTGACCATAACTGTATAAGCTAGTCTGCTATCAAGCTAAAATCTTCAAGAGGTATAATCAATGTTATCTTGCTGATCTGTTCACAACTAGCATGCTAGCAAGCTGACAATGCTTGAGTTTAAGATAGGCTGCTAGGAATCCAACATCACCATTTAGCAAGCTATCACCATTACAACAACACTGTTAGCTTGTTAGCCTGTTCATAAAATATTTTGTTAGCAGGCTAATTACAATGTTTGCTAATAACGTAGCAAACACCTGTATAAGCTAGACTACTGAGTTATGTCACATCATAAGCAAATGTGTCTGTTAGCTTGCTAGCCTATTCATAAGCTAGCATGCTAGCAATCTGACAATGATGCTTGCATATAGGGATGCACAGGGAGCTAACATCTTTCTAAGTTACAGCTTTCTAACGTTCCTATTCAGCCTCATGTTGCACCTATTTGTTACCGTAAAGCAGGTGGCGCCTCATACGCTTTGCAAATGACTCGGCTCGGGACGGCAGGGGACGGACCGTCCGGCGATGGGCGAACATATTGCTGGTGTCGGTTTCGGCCCTCCGGGGGGAGTTCAGAAGCACGCGAGAGGACTCACCCGCTATGCTAATTCGAACAAGCGTTCCGCTGTTTCTCTCGTTACGGCAAGATGCTGCATAATGTGATTTTGTCTGAGCAGACGGTGCTGAAGTTTGACTTTGTAATAAGTGTTTGAGTGTACACCAGCCGGTACTGTTTTTTAGGAGCACCAACCTTGTACCAGCGACTCACTGATGATTTAGTGTAGCTCCACGCTCTAGTGCAATTTTTTAGGTATACGATCCAAAACTATGACCCAGGTTGTCATGTTTAATCTGTCAAACTCTAGCCCTATTGACCTCTGGTCAGTCTGGGATCACATGAACACCTTAAAAACACCAAAGGCACTGACTTGGAAGTAATGTGGTGATGTGAGGGAGAGCTTAAAGACACAACTGTGGCCCTGAGCAAGACCCTTAACCCTGAGTTGCTCTATGGAGACATAAATGTACATGTTGTGCTGCTGTGAAGCCCATATTAGAAACACAAGCAGACATGTGCAGTGGGGAGACGTTGAGGACACACCTACCAGAGAAGAGGGATAGAGGGAAGGTCTAGGTGGAAAGGGATTGAAACAGCTGATCTAGTGGGGCACCTCCTCAGTGAGATAAGCTCAAAGAAGAAGAATAAGGGGAAGGACTGGCATGGAACCTGGACATGGTAAGAGTCTGACTAGAGAAGCTTGTGTTAGTCTACATGCTAGTAGAGCTGCAAAAAAGTGATGACTCACCGTCAAATTGGACTCGGGAGACATCAGGATTCCGACAGCGTTCTGAAACACAGCTGTCAGGGTGAAGAGAGTCTCGCCTGGGTCTGTGCCTGCTTCACACGCCATCGACTCTGCAATGGGCCGTTGCGACCTCTCCAAACGCCGGAGTCACTGGCTTGCAGGAGGGAAGAATATCATCGAAGACATTGTTCTGACAGTGCCATGGTCGAGATGCTTGGCCACCCTGGAAATGGGAGAAAAAAATCAGTCATTCACAAAAGCATTTGGATCGACTAAGTTATGACAAGTCATGTAGCAATGGATGGATTCATGTTAGTGCTCCACATTTTATTCCACTTCTCACTGAATAACTGAATGTGGTCTGGACTGATGGAAAATCAACAAGGCCGTGGTGCTGGTGGTGTTCTAGTGGTAGGACATTCATCTCTGGACAAAAATGTTGTGTTCAAAGCCTACCTCCACTGTACTACCAACATGGGGTCGCTGTGCAAGGTCCTTAACCTAAAGTTGCCTCAGGAGACTATCCAGTAATGGAGGTCACTCAGGATAAGAGTGTCTGCTAAAATGCTGTAAATGTAAGGAGATTTATATGACCCTAGCAACAAAGCATTAAGAGACCTTGCTGAAGTTGTTGGCGCCATGGCTCAGGTGCAGCTAAACGTGTGGACATGGCAGCCAAGATTTTGCACAGAATAAAAGAGAAATGTCTTTGTGTGAGGCCAGCATGTCGGGCCGGTCAGCATTTCAGACGAGCCAATTGTTCGGTATTATTGCAGGCCTGGAAGGATGAGGCGCCGAACAGAGCGCCGGATTTCAAAAAGAGCTCTTTCGTGAGACAGTACAGAAAAAGAGGCAAAAGCAAGAGCAATGCAAGGGATCATTTTTCCCGTTCGTACCTGGCAGACGGTAAAGATTTTCTCTCTCTTAACGAGTGTTGGCAGAAAGAGGAGGCGGTTGAAGCCTATGCGGTCTCTGGAAGAAAACCTTTAATTATGTGTTCGAGTTTAGAAGTTGCCTGAACTTCAGAAACAACGATCAGTCTTTGGCCTTGCCACTTTTGGTACTGCCTTATGTAAACTGTGATTAGGTGTGTGGATGTCTATACTGAAGTTCCAGCATTTTTCTGAACATGGACAGGGATGATTAGAGGGTCAGGGTACCAGGCCTGTCTTCACTGACCTTAAACCATCAATCGTAGGAAGTTGTTTTTTAATGATTCCGCCCGAAGGCAGGCCAGCTCACGGACAGCTCAAGGCAGGTCAGCTAACGGACATGCTAAACAAGTCCAAAGTTCTAAAGTGAAGTTTTGATATACCGTGCTGAGAAACAATCAAGACATCAATCAGGTATCCCCTTTGGCATAAAAACTTCAAGAAGCAAGAACGTCGTCCTGCTGCACCATTCTGCAGAGGAGGGAAGACAGCATTGGAGCACAATCGAAAAGTTTTCAGTGTCTTAAAGCCACAGGTCAATGCTAAGGCCTGACCAAGCTTCCCGGCTAATTGGCGCACTGCGATGAGACAGCACGCCACTGGTGAAAAGAGAACACACGTTACATCAGAGGACCAGCAAAAGATATGCGTGACGCGGGAATATTTTTTTGCCTTCTTTTATGCACCAGAAAAGACAGAAGTGGAATCAGAGGAATGTTTCAGGCTTGCCTCAGGGTTGAGTTTCCCAAAAGCGTCAAAGTGCAGCGTCTACCAAGACATAACAGAGCGTCCGTCATTTTAAATGCCTTCTCTAATGGTGAAGACATTTTCGGTACCCTCGTCCCCAAACAGGTCGGCTGTCTCGTCTGACCCCAGTGCAGGCCAGTCAAATGGTCTTTCTCCTTACGACCCCATCGTACCAAAGGGAAGCTAGGAGTCAGTGTTTGGGGTGTTGTCCCGCTTGTCCTGACTGTCGCGACTCTGTCCAAAACGGAGCTCCCGCCGGGCCAATTATTTTGGTCTCCTTTTTGTTTCCACGGTCACGGCCGCTGCTGCTGCAGGCAGATGGAGGCTGGGTCTGTCCAGGGCGCTGGACGTCGTTTCAGGCCCATCTCGCCTTGCCATGTCTGCTCTTGTAAGGCCCCGATGGCTGTCGCGGATCCCACACATCTACACACGAGCCCAGATGGGGAGCTGTGGCGACATATCGATTTTAATTTGGGAAGGAGTTAGCGTGAATGCTAACTCTTAATGAGCACCCAGAGACCGCATAAGGTATTCCAATCGAGATATTTTAACAGCACGGCTGCAGTGGGACTGTTTAAAGTTGTTATTGAGACGTCGATACCAGTTTTTAGTGTGAGGATATATGTGTGCTTTTCCCTGATGAATCGCACTCCCTCTGGCTGATTGCTTTTCAGAGTTTCACGTGAAGGAAAGGAAGAGAGGGAGGGAGGGGGAACACTGGGAAGAAAATACTTCAAAAAGGACTGGATGTGAACAGATTCCTGACAAATGACTGTTTTCCAATAGTTTAGTAGCAATCATGGCGTTGACAGAACAGTATTTAGGGTTAGACTTTAGGGTCACCTCTCCTCTGAAAGTGGTTCACCAAGGTGACAATCAAGGGTCTAAATACCTGGGACGACGACAAAACTCAGGATCACTTCCAAGGTAACAACTTAGGAGTTAGATACTTACGAAAACAAAAACGTAGACTGTGTCTGTTCAACACAGGGACAGTTTCTTTCCTTTTAAAAGACCACACTCAGGACCTCATGGGCTTAAACACCTGGAACGACAACGACAAGAGGTGAAACTTTTTCAAGAACCAAAGCAAAGTCCACTTGCCTTCAACTCAAGACAATGACAGAAGTGACACATGGAAGAAGTATCCGTGGGAACTGTGAGGCCAGAGTGAGGGCAAAGCTGGAGATCGATACCAAGCCGTTTGCCCCCTGGACCCACCTTGCCAAGACAGATAACTCAGCAAGTCTGCATTCAACACACGTGTGTGTGTTTGTATGAGTGTGTGTTTGTGTTGGACCTGGTGTAGGAGGACAGTCCCAGTGCAGCAGGAGTGCATGATCGATGAACCCGGGGGTGGAATTCCAGAGCAGGTTGCTTTGGGATGGCCTTCACAGCGGCAGCATGCGGAAGTAAAGGGGGAGGATGTGAAGTGTGTGTGTGTGTGTTTGCATCAACAAGGACCTGACTTGGTGGTGTTTTATTAGAACAGAGCACAGAGTGCAGGGACAGGCGTGACCCCGCGAGTGACCACACTGTGGGTGTGTGTAGAAGAAGAGAAGGTTGCCGTGGGGAGGGTGGAAGTGTGTGCAGGTGTGTAAGTGGGGGAGAGATAAAGAGAGAAAGAATGATGGAGAGAGAGAGTCTTTGGGAAAGGTCAACAACAACACTCAGAGTTCTGAGATCTCAAACTGAGTGGTGATTTGAGGAGTGGAAAGTTTCGCAGTGTCACCGAGAGAAAGAAAAAACAACAAAAGATAGGGAGAGAGTTAGAAAGAAAAAGAGAGAAAGGTGAGAGGGAGGGTGAGAGGTAGAGAGACAGAGAGTGAGAGAGTAATATAGAGTTAGTCAAGGGGAAGGCAGAGAGAGAGAGAGTGAGGAGGAGAGAAAGATGGAGGAAAAGAGAAAGAGAGAGTACTTAACGTACTGAATATTAAATAGTGAGTGATACTGCAGCTTGAAGATGTAGCAAAACAACTGAAGTAAAATACCCTGTCCAACATTTACACCCTGTGAGTGTGTAAATGTTCTCCAGCTCTGAGGCAGTAAGAAGAGATGGGGTTGAAGAGAGAGGGAGAGACAGGTGGAGGACGAGCAGAGAGGAAGAGACAGAGCGATGCAGTGAGAGTGAGACGGCGTGAGACGGAGGTGTGTGCGTTTATTCCCCCGAGTGCTGCACTCACATCCTGTATTACAGACGGCCGAGCGACACCGGGGAGGACGGAGGGAATCAGGGATCAGTTAAAACCTCATTCCCATTTACTTTTACATCATGTGGGGCAGTTGTAGTTGTAGCATAACGGTGACGGAGTTGGCCCCGTGATCAGAAAATGGCAGGATTAAGTCCCGGACTGGTAAAGGTACCACCTAAGGTACTCATGAGCAAGGTCCCCAAGCACTGCTCATCAGCTGTCCACTGCAGCAGTTAAACATGAATATATGGACATTTCTCCACCAAGTGTTGTTCTTGTGTTTTTAAAGCCCTCTCATAACTCAAAAGCGGGATTTTTAAACAGCATAAATCACTCCTCCAGGCGCTAGATAAGAGCTGTTTGTTTTTATGAACAATTCAGTGAATCAGCACTCCAAGTTTGCGACACTCACAAAGCGTCCAACTAGCACTGCTAGCCACGGTTAACAGAGGAAAAGACAAAGAGTGAGAGAAAATTTCTACCATCTTCCCTCAGCATTAGCGCTAGTGACACACACTGTAGCTCAGATTCCTCCCGTTAGCGTGGCGGGGTGTGGGTTGCACCGCTAAAGCAGCGTCAGGAGGAAGGTGGCTCCCTGAAGCATGCCGCCACGGCGCCGTCTTGCTTTCCAGCATGAGGCTGAAGCTAAAGCTCTGAGACAGCTCGTGACAGCAGACTCACGGCGTGTTTTCACAAACGCATGTTAATCACACAGGATTTTTACCGGCGTCCAGCGGGTGCTAACGGCACCGGCTCGGCGGTGAAGCAGGCTTGGAACTACAGCTAGGCTTCAATTCAAAGACTCAGACTACAATGTGGGGGAAAAATTACTTACTAGTGGAAACGACCATTAGCATTATTCCATTAGCAACAGGTTAGTATATGTATATAAAAATGTGGGTTATAGTAACAATCCAACTTCCCCACAACAACATCTATCCATCTAGTCATCGTCCATGCTAATTATTCCACACTAAACAATCCTCATGCCTGCCCACATTAATCCAGTCAATAAATGAGTTTTAAAAGCTAGCCTTCCTCAGAACGCCCACTCACGGCAGCGTGGCGTCTGGCATAGCGCCTGTACCTTAGAGAGACCAGCAGGAGGCCAGGCTCTCCGCCCACTTGCACCACCGTTGCCTTACGTACGCCGCTAAACTTAGACAACGGGGGTCGGCGACTCAGGTGATGGGACATATGACGAGACGCTTCTTCCTGAAACGTTGGAATGCCTGGCCAAGACAGCGTGGGAGGAACCGGGCGAGGTGAGTGCGAACCGTGAACCGTAAACCGTCGCCGCCTCTGCATCGCTGTAAACACACAACGTTACCCGAGTGACAGGTTGTACGTGACAAGGTATCGGGGGACAGACTGTTCCAAGTGAAATGTCATAATTGCAATCTGGGATGTGGGTCAGTGGTGGTGTGACAGTGATCAGAGGGTCACTGGTTCACATCTCTGACCAGTAATGGTCTCATTGCGCCAGTAAAGAATCTGCTGCCTTGTTATAATTACAAACCGTGATGAGAGGCAGTGTAGTATCTCTAAAAACAAATGAATTTCTTTTCCGACCTCTAAAAGTTGTTCCCTCTGTAAGGAATATTTATTGTCATAGATCCAAACCACCAGACACCGCAGATGTGATTTATTGTCACGGCCGTATTGCTTGGAGACCCGAGGCGCGTAAAAATCTGCACCGGCGCTGCAATCGCAATCTTGCTTTCTAAACACAGACAGCCTCCAAATATGAGGACGGGGAATTACTGACATTTCAATCGAAACAGGTCCTCAACCCCATTACGATGATCAACATTTACTTCTGCAGGATTTAATTGCTTGTATTTGTTTTAGACCTCTAATGTGCTGGGGAGAAGACTGCAGCTCCTGCGATGGGGCTTCTGCTGGAATCGATACCAAATTGGTGGAATTAGGTCCAAGGACACTAATGTGGCCAACAATAAATGAAAGATATTAAAGATACTGGGCACATTATGCGAGAGGCCGGACAGAGAATTCAGTCGACCATTGGCGAGTCATAATTCACATGAGATCTGCTTTTACTGGTTGCTACTGGCGACCTCTTCTGGCACGGAGGTGAACTGTGGGTCCAAAGTCCCGACATTTAATGACGGGAAATGCTGGAAAATCCTATAGGAATTTCATGATTTCCCGCAGGTATAAATTGTTCCCTGAGGACCCTGTTGGTTCATATAATCCCAGTGTAAAGCATTAAATCCTGGTTAATAGTCAACACAATTAAGATCAAGCTAATTCCCAACAGCAAACCACTAGATGAGTTACCACTGATGTAAAGAATGTCTGTCTATTGATTGTTCTTCAAATCAGACTTTAGACCCTGAACATTTAGGTTCAGTCTGAAGAGCATCTCTCTGGGGTCTAGCAAAGAAAACCATGAGCAGAGATTAACAAAAGCAGTCTATTAAATGTGAATCGAGTCTCAGGCGCATGATGCCTTTCCTTGCCCTGGAGGTGAACTGTGGGTCTAAAGCCTCTTGAAAGGACGGAAGTACTGCTTCCTACTGCAATGTCATGCTTTCCTAGATAATCCTATTGACATCAAGTGTTAAAATTGTTCCTGATGGACTCGACTGGCTCATATAATCCCAACATTAACCATTAAATCCTGCTTAATAGTCAACACAATTACAATGAAGCTGATTTCAATGGAAACGAGCACCACTTCTGTCTACCTCTTGTTCTCTATGTCAGATTTCAGACACCTGAATATTGAAGTTTAAGATGCAGAACATCCCTCAGGCCTTGACCAACAAAACCACATGCAGAATGAACAAAAACATTAAACATGAATGAAGTTGTGCCCTCTGGTCTGGATGCAGACTGTGAGCCCAGTGTCTGTTTGCCACTTAACTGCTGTAAAGACTAAAGCTCCATGCTTTCCTAGATAATCCCTCTGACAACATAATAATGTAATTGTTGCTGACTAGCACTATCGGTTCATGTAAGCCTAAAGTAAACCATTAAATCCTGGTTAATAGTCAACACAATTCAGGTGAAGCTAGTTCAGCCAAGACCAGTTCCCGTGAAGATCGATGATGGACGTTATTTTTTGTGTTGATTCTTCTTCAAATCAGACTCCACACACTTGAGCACTTGAGCTGGTGGATGTAGAACATGTCTCATGGTGCTAGCAAAGAATCAAAACAAAAACATGTGGTGCCTTTTTCACCTGGTGGTGAATGGTGGATCCAAAGCTGCTTTTCTATTGGTTCATACTGGAATTTTATGCTTCACAGAATCCAGATGGAGTGTGTTGCTTCATATAATCGCAGTGTAAACCAGTAAATCCCAGTTAACAGTCAGCACAATAAAGGTGAAGCTAATTCCCAATGAAAATCACTAGACCAGTTCAACCTGCGCAGCAGTGCGTATTTTCTGTCTAGTTTCTGTTCTCTGTAACACATTTTAGACAGCTGAGCAGCTTGGTTTAGAACGTAGAACGTCCTTCACGCCACGAGAAATGAAAATTCAAGGCAGAAAGTCTTTTTTAACCTGAATCAAGTCCTGGAGGTGAGTCCAAAGTCTGGAAATATGCTGTTTGTTTGATCCAGAAGTGAGCAAAAAAATTATGCTGATCTGCTAGCTCCCCAGCAGGCTGTCAGGCCACAATCTTTCCCCTTTCCACTCCGAGCCGATTAGCTGACGCCAAGTCGCGGACGGCGCTGAAACCTCACGACTTTCCAGCCAAATTCCTCCGAAAACAGCAAAACAGAGCCAGTCCTCGCTGCAAACAAACTTCTCCCACGTTTAGTTGGAGGATAACAGTTATGGGAGAGTTTGAGCTGTTTATCTAACATGGCAGCAGAAGGCTAACGCACCCCACTGCTGCCCACTAAAGCCTCCATTACTCACTAAACAAAATCTCAATGTTTCTTCATCCATCTGCCCCAGACCCCATTTCCATGTGCAGGGTTTATCGCCATTCCCTCGCTTCCCTACATTTGGCGTCGTCGAGGCGCGGCCCTTCAGATCGATCTATTAGGGTGCGTTAAGGCAGGCGAAATTGCGGCGTCCCTCCTCGCAACATCGGAACGCCAGGTTGCAGCGGCCCATTAACCGAGCCGAAAGTCACATTTTTCCGCGTAATAACCAGGCAAAACTGGAAAGTGGGTGAATGTGGCAGAAGCAATTGCTCGGGTTGTGAAAGGTCGCTAACCTCATGATCCTCGGGGGCGGACTGAGGAAGAGCAATGCTCCGATGCCACGCTATGAAAAATGCCTATTTCGGGCTCCGGATGCAAATGTAGATGCTGCACTCGTCCGTAATGACTCGTGGCTGCCTTAGCAAGCGATTACTGTCACGGATCCCTCGCCATCTGTGAGTGCCTTTTCAAAGGGTCTAGACGTGTGGAGTCATTACGGCCTCTTCTGCCTCAAAGCAACCTAGATTTAGACTACATTACGCTGTCAACAGGAATCCTCTTTTCAGCACAAAAAAAAATTCCCTCTCTTCAATCTCGGACTACGTGCTACTAGTTTTGTTTTTTCAGACTGAAATATGTTATTAGTGATGAGGAGGAGGAGGAGGAGGAGCCTGGACTGTAAAAAGGCAAACGACAAGCCGCTGGACTGGGCATTCCACTTCCTAAAGCCTCAAAAAACATAAATCAAAATGTTATGACCGTATCAGATGATGCGAACAGTGTGACTTTGCCACACTGCTACAAGGACACAGGTATGTATTTTGTAATGAAAAACGGAGCAAAGCAGGTGTCTAAAAGAAAGCAGAGTAAAGAGAAGAAGGGAATTAGGGAGGATTTCATCAATTTGGATTACACAAGACTCGTATGTTTATGTGTCCGTAAATAATTAAGATTGTGAACACAGCATAGAACACAGGGCACGTCAACCACATGTGACCTTTGCATTTGACGCGTCCGTGAAGGAGCAGTGGGCAGATGTTCGGCTGCACCTTGCAAGGGGATGGTACCTTACTCATGAGTACTTTTGTGGCATGTTTACCAGTCTGGGATTTGATACAGTGACCGTCTGATCACTGGGTGAACTCTCTACCTGTTACACTACCAACTGCCCCATGTACTGTCTATAGTATAAATCTTTTAAGAACATACAGTATATTTACTATATATTATTACTCTTTAGTTTTTAGCTTATTGTAAGATTTCTTTAACTTAATCTGTTGTTAACTTTGATTTGCACAGTTTTAGGGAAACATTTCACTACCGGAGAAATTCACTCCACTGAGCATTCAGATGAAAGCGTTGGCTCAGGGAAAAAGGAAAAATGTCAAAATTAGTCACAGCACGTCATAGACGACACAGCTAGCATGGCTATTTATCTCCAGCTTCACCTGAACTGCTTTTAGCCCCATTCAAGCACACGTAGCGCTAGCATTAGCTCTCTATGACCACAAAACGAAGTTGACATTAGCAGGAAACAGCAGAACGCTCTGTGAAAGAGAGGGCGGCATTAGCGCTGTTCTGCCATAAATATGGAAATTAGCGTCCGTAGGTGGTCTCTGGCCCAGTTTGGAGTGAGTTTGACCTGAAATGATGTTTCCCTGCTGCGAGTCGGGGAGGAAAAGACTTGAAACGCTGATAATTGGATAAGAAATATGTAGCTACGTATGTTAGCAGCAACCACCAGGCTACGTTCCAGTGTTAGGGTCTGATCAACGTTGTCATGTTGTGTACAATACATCAGTACATATCGATACAGCAACTCAGTGATCTGCATATATCCAACACGGGAAAGTTAGACTAGCTTGCAGCTACATAGTTACTATCTAAAACCCCAAAAATATCTGAGCGCTTAAACGGAGACTCCGCCTGTCACTAATAACCACACACCTCTCTCTCTCTCTCTCTCTCTCTCTCCCATAACCACACCTCTTTAAACCAAAACATCTCCTCTCTCTATGAACCCTAACCCTAGAACCCCTAGTCTACTGCAATACCATTTTGATTTGACACAGTGATCATTATGATCGACATCATCGGCATTGTCCACTGAACTGATATCACATCATGATAATGACACTTGTGATTTACGCCCCTTTACTCCTCAAGTTCTACAGAGTGTTAGGACTATTTACAGAAATGTTTTGTATATGTTTAGGCCTCCAAGGACACTTTCAGCCAAACGAGTACAAACGGAATTTGTTCTTTTCAAACGCAGCAGATCGCTGAGGTTTATCGGTGCCTATGGCTACACGCTCCATCCAGGAATCAACATGTCTGGGATGGAGGCAGGGATAAAAACCCAAACGCGTTGGCATGTGAGACATGGCCGGCAGCGAGAGGTTCGAAGTGAGTTCAGTGTGTTTGTGGGCTTTGATGTGAGCGTGTCCAATGTACGCCGTATGTCGTGAGCACGCGTCTCCACGTGGCCCCCAGACACCAGGCAGGAGGCGAGGGAGCGCACCTTCCTCACCCTCCTCTGTACTCCCTCCATCCCATCTGTCACTTGCAGCCATTCTCCCAGCTGCCTTTCATCCTCATTCCCCTCATCTCAGATATGCTGCACGTGGTACGCGAGCCTGGTGTGGACTGGCGTGTCTGGAAGCGCAGTGTTCAGCACACAAGTAGGCCAAAGTTGCTTTGACAACATGCTTCATCTCGTCTCAAACACTTTGGTGAAGAAGCCCCTCAGGACTGAGCAGTTCTGTCAGAAACCATTTGTGATGGGGAACTGCTAAGAATTTGACCATTAGGTTTGAGTTTTTAAAGTGGGATCAGAAGGGTGCTGGATTGTGTCATTTTGGGATCACACGGGAGGTCACTTGGTTGTTTGAGCCTCCAGGAGAAGCCATGAAATCTCAACTCATTTCCTACCATTACATGGAATTCAGACACAGGAACCTTGAGATCAGAGGGTATGTAGTATTCAACAACTGATTAAAACCCAGGAACCACACTGAGGTGGAACATGTTCTCTGGCATGAAGCTTTTGCCAAGCACATACCATCTGGAAGAAATGTTAACGCTGGTGGTTTGAGCCTCCAGGACTAGTCATGAAAATTCACTTCAATTACTTCTGGATCATGAACTCCATGAGACTGGAGGGGGTGTGTCAACCCCAGACATAGTATTCCACGGTTTCAATCCCAGCATGCTGTTGAGATGGAATGGGAACAACAGGAAGTTCTGCTCAACTAATGGCATTACTAGATTTTAGGCATGAAACTTGTGCCAAGCAAACGGCATCTGGATGAAATGGTGTGATCAGTGCGTAATCACTGGGATCAGAAGGACATTTGATCCCACATCAGGGACACCAGACTGGCTTCTCGGCTGTTTGAGACCATAGGACTAACCAGGAAATCTCGCCACATTTCTCTCTTTTACAGAAAATCCAACCACAAATCCACTCATGAAGGTTGGAAGTTACATTGGCTTCAACCCCAACAAGCAACCGTTATGTGGGGTGTGAGCGACTGGAAAGGAAGCGTTGCTCCACTAATGTCATTACTGGTTACTGAGTACGAAGCGTTTGGCAAGCTAGCGCAGTCCGGATGAAGCGCTGATGAAGATGCTACTGCACCGTAAACATGTGCGTTGTTTGTGAGGATGCGTTTTTACATGCAGGTCTTGTGGAACGTTGTTTAAAGGGATTTTCACTATATCTTTACCGTGGGAGTATGTCTTTCATGTGACCAATCTGCTGGCTCTGTCCACGCCAGATCGATTGACCAATAATGTGAGTGTGCACAATAAATACCTGACACCCACAATAAAGCCTGACGCCAGTGCATGTGTGGATTGGATTTGAAGTTGAATTAACTACAGGCTGCTTTACACAATCTTTACAAAAATAACAAGTGGGTAGTGAGACGCTTTTAGTAAAGGAATGTCCTACCGGAGTGAGGATCTGGAATGCCATCCGCCGGTGCTCTCTCTCAAAGCAGTTCCACTCTCCTACGTGTGGTCTGGGTGACGTGCCTTCTGTCCATGAACTCAGCTGGTACCCTACAGAAGTAAACAAATATAACAAAGAATAAACACTCAAATTACACTACGAGATTCAGACGTAGAAAAACATTGAATAAAGTTCATGGTTCAACAATTTAATCACACATTGTTTCCACAGATCACCAAAAGTTATGTAAAACCCACCAAGATATTTAAGTATTTAGACTGAAATCAAACAAATCGGACCACATTGTCACATTACGCTCAGCATCAGGAGGACGAGAGGATCCGAGGCACTGCTGCTGTACTTCAGTAAGCCATTTAAGTGAAAGTGTTAATTTGTGATTGTGAACACAGCACACAGTGCACCACGACCACATCGTGAAGGAGCAGTGGACAGGTTCGGCTGCACCCGGGGAGCAGGGGACGTGTGTGTGTTAGTGTATCTTAGTGTGTGTGCGCTAATGAGTCTGTGTTGTTGAGGTTTGGGGTGTGTGTGTGTGTGTGAGAACACCCTGCTGTCAGATCTTCCTCGGCTGGAGATGACAAAGGTGTGAATTGTGTGTTGGTGTGTGTGTGATCTACAACATCACTTCCTCTTTGAGAAAAGAAAGGTAGGTGTGTATGTGAGTGTGAGCTGCAGCAAAAGTCTTTGTTTTTTTTTTCAGCGACTTGGCAAGGCGAGGATTCCTCCACACGTCTGATCCAGCAGCTTTCTCAAGCATCATCTCTCACACACACACACACACACCACAGTGCAGTAATGAGAATATCAGTAGGAAAGGTGTTTTGCTGCTGTCGCTGTGTGTATCCAGCCTTACACAGATCAATACTGCTCCTTTAATCTGTCTGCTGCTGAGAGAGAGGGAGGGAGAAAGGGACAGATAGACAGATAGATAGACAGATAGAGAGAGAGAGAGAGAGAGAGAGAGAGAGATAGATAGATAGATAGATAGATAGATAGATAGATAGATAGATAGATAGACAGACAGAGAAAATGAGTGAGTGAGAGGTGGAGTGAGTGTAGAGAGAAAGAAAGTGAGAGATGAACGGAAAAAGGGAAGGTGAAATGAAGGTGAGGGGAGGAAGAGAGAGATGAGGAGAGATAAAGATAGAGAGAAGGAGGTAGAGAGGAGAGAGAGAAAATTAGGAATACAGATAGAGAGAGAGAGATGGAGAGAAGTGTAAAAGTTCTCTTTCGCTCCCATCTGATGTTAGCTGCCATGAACTGTTAGCCACATTAGCATTTCATATTCACTCCCATACAGTGTTAGCTGAGTTAGCCTGCTAAATGGACTCAGCAACGCTTAGCCGAGTTAGCATGATAAATATGCTAAATCTGTCCCATATCCTGTTAGTCATGTTAGCACGCTAAATGTCACAAACACACACATTAAAGCATTTGGTGCCTCTGTCTATCAGCTCCAGTCTCGTAGCACGGCAGCGCGAGAGCAGCGCCGCACGTTTAGCATTCAGCGCATCGCCTCAGTCGAATAAATGAATACCAGATCGCTGCTTTCCGTTTGATATTTGGGAAAGTAAAAAGCGTAGCTCGTCTTTGTTCTCAGGCAAATATCAGGAATATCCACACATTAGATCAACAGCGGAGCTTCCAGCGCCTCCTTCTGCTAACAGAGTAGCCGCTTTGCACCAGGCGTCGCTCTAAGTCATAGCGCTGTAGCAACTTTGCTAAGCAAATACTGATTCTACTTACGAGCACGGGCTTCTATTTGCTTTTTAAAATGAATTTCATTAATTTGTCGTTGTGCTAATAAGCCTTGAAAAGTCAAAGCACAGAAATTAGTCAGAGAGGAGGTTTCTATTGAGTCCCTCAGCCTTATTCTATCTCACTACCAGGTGCGACTAACAAGCCAATGATGATTAGTGCTAAGGGGCAGAAATGTAAAGGGAACACATCAATGCGAAGTAAAAGGAAGGTGACCACTATAGTCCCAAACAAGGTCAGATCTTAACTGTTAAGCTTCAACGGTCAGTACAACGCTCTAGATCCTCGCTCATTCCTAAAGACTGATGGGGATCGCACGAATTTAACTTTTAGTGGAGTGCCATCTTAGAGGATCCATACTGCCTTCAAGTGGGTCATTAAGGCCTGTATGAGCCAAGGTGTTGGCCATTAGGGTCGAGGTTGTTATGGTCACCTGAGCCAAGGTCTAAAACATTTTGAGTGATAAGTGGCGTTAGAAGAGAAAATGGCGGAGAGACAAAGTCCGGTAACGTGGAGCGCGGAAGAAATGAAAGCTCTTTTAGCAGTATGGACGTCCAGATTCAGCAGAAATTGGAAAGTGCACAAAGAAATTAGAAGGAATATGAAGAGATAAGGGAAAAACTAAAGGTTGTAGGCTTCGTACGAACAGCCGTTCGTTTAGTGGGCGTGACCTGTGACGTATTATCATGCGGCTCCCGCTGAGCTCCCTGGTGAGTGTAAATGCGGCACCTGGCATCAGCACCGGTGTAGTGGAAAAGAGGTATAAGTAATGGTGTGAACCCATGGTTGCGTAACAGTTAGGAAGTTGTCCACATAGATGGAATGTCGCTGGTTTGAAGGTACCACTGAGGTACTCATTAGCAACGTACCATCACCAAACACTGCTCCCCGGGTGCTGCCCACATCACCTGCCTACTGCTCCTTCACACATGGGTCAAATGCAAAGGTCACATTTGGTTGTGGTGTCGCTGTGTGGTGTTCACAATGACTCACTAAGGGTCACATGAGGTAAAGTATGAACCATTTCTAATGCCCTAATGTGAGTCAGTGATGCATCACGTGTTGAGGTGACACCAACTATCAGCCACCTATGCCACAGTCGTGATCCCTTGCAAGGTGATTTAACGCCCTTGCACAACTCCACCCTTCAAGAGATTTGAATCAAAGGAAGACTAGTAGCCTGTGATTCATGCACCCCAATGTAACCTTCTGGCCTGGACGTGTCTAGTCTTATTGACCCTCTTAACCCAGTAGTGATGCTGAAAAAGTCTAAAAATTCCAGCAACGCTGCTGTCTCTCTTACATGCGGCACAACGCGCTTCCATGTTAATGTCAAAGGGACAGTCAAGTGGGGAATCTTTACGTCTTTCCTCTAATTGGTCATCCCGTCTCGGCCACAGAAGTGATTGCTCTGTCCTCATGTTGCTCCTTTTGACGCCAAGCTACAACTTAAGGAGCGAATGAAAGAATGCGGCATCGAGCAGGCCTTGTTCCATTTGCGCTCCGCCATACGTCATATCATAGGGAGTGACTGTTTGGGGAGCATCTTATCCGCCTGTTAATGCCCCGAACGGCCTGGCATTGGCATCTGAAGCGGCTCCACCAGGACCTCTGCCACAGGCTGCATGTATTAAAGGCGGCGTAATTAACACACACACTTGCAAACAGATGCTGTCAGCCACGTCAAAGAGATTCCAGCTAATCTACCCCCGATCGGCCTGCTCACCTCCCCCTGAGATGGAGACGGATTGTTGGCTGCGAGCCCTCAAGCGGAGCTTGTGTTATTTTCATTATTATCTATCCATCTGGAACTTTGCGAGCGTACAGAATGAAGACGTGACAGCATCAGACCTCTCGAGGTCATGTTATAACGTCCAGTCTGGCGACCTCATCTCTAGTCGTCCTCATCCACATCCACAGGGCTCATTTCAACCAGGACGAGAAAGGCAAAAGCACCACCCAGGAACCGTCACCGGCCTTCCCTCGGCTCTCGTCACCGACCTTAAAGAAGGTCACGTCTTTATAGCTGGAGTTTCAAGCATTTATGGAGTTGTCCTCAAAGGATCTTTTTGGAAGTCTGAAGTCTGCTGCTACTACATTCTGTCATCGTTGCAAAGATAATCACTGGCAGAAAGAGAAAAGGGAGTGCACTTGCTCGTTTATTCATTTTGGAAGATAAATTTAGTCTACTGAAAACTACTCAAATCTGAGAACAATGTACTCTTTTGTTGAAAAACAACTGAATATTTTTAGACAGGCAGCCTGCATCTTCATCATTCACCACATCATGCCAACCTGAGCACCGGAGACGAGGCCTGGCATTCTGTCATGTGGTTAGTGGTAGTGGAACAAGAATTCACGTGATCAGTAGGTCATGTGTTCTGTTCCCAGACAGGCAGAAGGTAGCACTGAGATATGCATACAATAGAACCCTGTCCATACACTGCCCACTGCTCCTACCTGGATAGGTTAAATGCAGAAGTTTGGTAATAATCAATTATGTTCAGCTCAGCTCCTCGATCGCAGGGGCACAACAGTGGACGGCAGCTTATGTTATCGCCCGAGTGCTTTGCGTGAGTGCTAATCTACCCTCCACTCCATTCCCCTCGTTCTAATCACAATCCCCAGAGAGAGAGAGCTCGTGGCGGAGAGATGCCTGCGGTCTAAAAGGCCAGAGATGAAAGAGCGGACAACAGGCGTGCGATCAAATGCTATCGAGGACAAAGGCTCGCGAGAGCACTTGAGAAGACGGTAAATGAAAGCAATCTTGCGCCGGCCCCGGCAAGCGGCAGAACGGCCGGCCTTTAAAAAGCCAGAGCGCGACGGAGCGTTGGGCCGGAGCACTTTGATGGACGTAATTGAAAGCTAAAGGGAGACGCGGGGAGGTTAACTAGGCAATAGCGTTGGGGGTTTGGTGGGGGGCAGGGAGATTTGATTTGCAAGCAAAGCTGCTATCGATTCTGGCCAGTGGGGGGAAGCGTCGGCGCATCAGCAAACCGGCAGAACTCTGCAGGCAGCATCGGCGACGACTGCGAGTTTGGAGTTTTGATGAATGTCTGATGACACTTGGGGAGGAGGGAGGAGGTGGAATTCCGCTTGACAGCGTGCCGCAACAATCTGCAGCTTTACATTTAATCAAGTTTCAGCCAGAGTGTTACCAACTTGGTTTCCCGCCTCCACCTTGACGTCATAAAGTGAAATGATTCGCCCGACAGGAACCTGCCGTTTGCCTTCAACAGACTTAAAATGCGTCACACCATAGCTCTCAAAGGGGCCTTGAACTGACCCGAGCAAGGCTGGTCCGTCATCGGGTATGGAGAAAGAAAGCTGCGGCGCAAGCAACGCTAATCTGCTAAGTAAAGTCAAGGCAGCGGGCCAACTTCCTCCCCGCCACAGCCGCTGCACGATGTTGGCAAATAAACGCTTTCCTTCCCGGAGCCGCCACATGTTTATTAGCATTAGCCACCGTTGCTTGTGACAGAGCGCAGGACAGGATTCAGCCGTTGAATGAAAGTGAGGAGGAAACACAACGTGTCTACAAAACAGTGTGTCTACCTGCATCTGAGAATTTTGAATGTAGACTATGATCAACTGGAAATAAACATATAGAATAAATATAACTGCAAGCAGTGATTACGGGGGCCATGCAGTTTGCAGCTTTATCAGTTTTTGACGCATTGAAGTGGACAGATGTTGAAATATGACACGTTTCATCCTTTTATCTAGGGTGCTACGGTTCAAAACTTATTAGGCAAAACGCAACATAGCTTATTATAGCGCCACCAACTGGCAGAGTGGTGCAATTTTTTTTGCCTGAGTAGAGGGTGGGGTCCCGGACCTACCTGCCAAATTTCAAAGCTGTAGCCCACCCAGAGCCGGATTTCTATGACACTCGCTGTGTGGTGTTGCAGTCCTATGCCAAGCCCACCACATTTATTTGCATATTACAGAAATATGAAGAGCTAAATTAAAAATGTGCTCAATAATAATTAAAGAAGAGTGTCTTGGGGTTCAAATGATACCAGTTGCATGCAAAAATCCAGGGACTAGTTCGAAAAAAATGGGTTTTCATTTTATGCAAATTAGTGAGAAATCCAATATGGCGGAAATAGATTCGAGGGTCTTAAAAATTTGTCTTAACCCAAGGAATAAGGTGATGTAAAAGTTTTGAGAATTGGAGCTATGGTTCAAAAGGAAAAATGCAAAATCTTTTGGAAAAACGCAAAATAGCTTATTTTGGTGTTCCACTGCATGGCTCCCTAAAAAGATTTTTTGTAAAAATAGTGTGTTTGGAATAGGAAATGTAGAGTGTGTCCTTGCTGCTCTTCTTAGCTATGGCTATGAAACAGCACCTACATCAGTTAGTCAAATTTTACTAGCAAAGCCATGCTAATGTCACTGAGAAAAACAACAACAAAAGACTCTCAAAATGATTTCACTAACACCCTCTTGCTCTGTGGCATTGCCATGATTTCACTCGCCACCTTCCCACCCTCTTAGTGTACTCCACGGGGAAATGAGCCTCACCGACCAAGAGCAGCAACTCTGAGCTGGAGTCTTCAGTAGGAGGAGGATGAGTGTGAGGAGAGGCAGAGAGGCTTAGTTCAGGTAGTTTAGCAGCATAAACAGCTTTTCTGGCTGCTGTAGACCATCTGCTGTTCCCTCTGCTCCATAATAATAGTCATAATAAAGACAGACTCTCCACGCAGCTTACATGACATATAGAGTCTCATACAGCTGTCAAATACCACCACATGAATAATTAAGCGGCTAAACCATTAGCATACGTCCGCCACCGTCGCTGCAACAACCGGCCAAACGGCTCCCGACAAATATGCAGATAATCACCGAAATCTGGACTTAAGTGGACATATACCTTACGCTCCTGCCAGTGGATAGCGTGAGAACGGTAAGCTTACGACTCCAAGAACGCCGGCTTCTCACGAATTAGCTTAGCATAATTACACGCTAATATGGTCCAACATCTGGCGTTCTTTTTCAAACGAGGAACAGCTTGCAAACGCTGAATATTTGCAGGGAGTGTGCGAGTGGGGAAACGAGCTCAGACTGCTTCTTGGAAACAAGTTTTCCCCATCCTTTAAACGTGTGTCTGCACAATTTCCCTTTCAACAGCGACGCTAAAACCCGGGCCAACCTGCTGAGCAAACTAGGCAAATGAACCTCCAGCTCATGCAACATTTATCACGGCCTCAAATCCGCAGACACGCCGGGATCCGTTCGCCAGAGTAACATAACTCCCCGCGGCGACGTGCTCCAGTAAGTGCACCTTGACCCATGTTGAAGAAAGCACCGCTTCCTCCGCTTAGCCTGCTAGCTGTTGGGAGTTGACATGCACGCTAACAACCCTAGCCCCAGGCGCTGCTCCACTAGGTGGGTTTTTTCAGTTAGCAGAATAAGCTAGCCAACACGACCACAAAATTACGTCATGCCGAGTGAAAATCTTGCAGATTTGAGGAGCTAATCTAACATTCCCTTTGTAGACTTTCAGACTTTTCCTAAACATTTTCTAAGCGTCGTTTTCTTCTGAGACATAAAACTTTTAACCGAGTGAAGTTCCCTCACAGGACCGGCGGCTAATTTATCTTCTTTGAGGCGTTTTCTTAAAAAATAAGCTGAATTATTTCAAGCCCCTTTCAAACGTCTACAGCTCGGCACCGGAAGACCCCTCGCCGCTTTTCTTCTCGACTAGATGGACCAAATATGCTAAGAGGAAGCAGGAAGACGGCAAGGAAGAGCAGACAGTCAGAAGAAACTTATCGGACTCTCGTCACGAAGCGTTAACGTCGGAGGCGCTAATGAGCAGGCCTGGGGTGACGGTGGCAGAGGCACCACGAAGGAACCAGGAGGGGAGCCCAGATTCGTTGCTTGTCGCTTGTGACGTTAAACTGTAATTAGGTTGTTTACGTGAGTGCACGCTGGCGAATCAGACGTGGGAAGCGGCCGGGGCATGAGCGGGAGACTGACCGGTGTGTGTGTGTGTGTGTGTGTGTGTGTGTGCGAGCGTTTAGGGAATCCTAATGCTGTCCGACATGTTTATTATGGAATCTGAGTCTGAGCAGGAAAGACAGCAACATCTACAAGCCAAGAAGAGTTGGACATGATGCTGCCACCTGCTCCCTGAGTACTCTTATCAGACAGTTTAGTACTTTTACTCAAGTACCCAAGTATTTACCTCAAGCGTTGAGTAACTTAAGTAGTCGAGTAAAATTCAGTCTGAAGTAATCAGTACTTAAGTTGAGGACTTTGGGGTAGACTTTGAGCACACTTTTACTCAAGTATTAATGTACTGATAATATCTGAGATGTTATTATTTTTATCATGTATTTCAGTAGCGCCAATTTCCCACATTTCACTCAGGTACTTAAGTACTGTTCATATCAGACACTTAAGCAGTCGAGCAATCTTACTGAAATACTCTAGTACTGTAAGATCAACGCTGACTGCAGGTAGGAAGTGAAGACAGGAAGGTTTTGTGTGACAAATCTGGTGTTTTTGGGAACCACAGCAAACTAAGAAGAGTCCATGTGTTACTATTCTGTTCATTTTCACATTAAAACCAAAAATCACAACACAAAAAATAAAGTGTGATTATTTGTGATTGTGAACACAGCACAGAACACACAGTGCACCACAAACACGTGAGCTCTGCACTTGACCCATCCGTGAAGGAGCAGTGGGCTGCTCCTATTGGCACTCGGGGAGCAGAGCATGGGGACGGTACCTCGCTCATAAGTACCTCAGTAATACCTTTACCATTCTAGGACCTGAACCCATAACCCTCTGATTACGGGGCTCTAACTGTTACACTACCAAATGCCACAAACACGTTTTCCATTTAACAATGAGAAGTCACAAAAGAGTTCATTTTTGTTTTGGAAATACATTTTACAGAAATATGGTGTTTTTTGGTTTTCATTTGAATAGAGAAAGATTCAGGGTCTGGGCAGAGCGAGTGTTTCCCGCCGTCCCGGTGCTACTTTATCTCACCTGCTTTAAGACGGGGAAGTGAAACAAAAAAAAGGTAAAAGCTTAGGGGAATTCTTATCTCTTCAAGACGTTAAGAATTCCACACACGTCTCCCAGCAGCGATGCACACTTCCCGATAATATCCAACGTGTAACAGGATTAATCCAAACAGCCTGGGAATTCTTAACCACACTGTGGAAATGCTGATGAGCTCCTCATCTGGAGTTTTGCTCCTTCATTTAAGTTTGTGTTGTTCCATGTTCGGGTGTTGGAAACACGTCGAAATACATGGAGGTCAGATTGGAACTGGGTATAATATTCGGAGCAGAATTGTACACGTTTGGTCCGAGGAATCGCCGAGCGGAGTTGGAACGCCACCAGAGCCGCTCGCCCCACCGCTATAAACTAATAAGGTTGGACATTTGTACGTCCATTAAGGCTTTACGAGGTGGCCGAGCGAGCCAGCACTTATGAAGAGCCATGAATCTGCCGGGGGGAAGGGTAATAAATAAAGCGCCCAGGCATGGGGAAAAACAGAGCACACCTCGTTTTGCAGCACTCGTCACCTCCAGCTGTACCGCCCAAAAATTTACAAAGCCAGCAGCAGAGGGACGTCAAGGAACAGATCCCGGGGGTCAAACCACAAATCGGGAAACGTGACGAAGCTCTGAAAAGATCTGAAGGGTTAGTTCCGTCCCGTCCTCCCCCTCTTCATCACTGCACTCCTCCTTAAAGCAGCGGCAGCAGCGAGCGTCGCACAGGGAGCAGCTTTACTCAAACCGGTCGAGGTTCTCATGCAATTTTGAAGAGGGAATCTCGGTCGTGGGAATTCTACACATGACTCTTCTTCCTTCTCTTTCTCCTGGCTGACGGGGATCTGTTAAATTATCCATCGGCTTTAATGTTCTTCCGGAGCGGACGCGCCGGCTGGGGGTTCCACATGCATTAGTCCGGGCCGTAATGGAAGTTGTTATTTGTTACAGAATGAAGACGAGAACTCCAAATGCAGCGATGCGACAACGACGACATGCTTTTATCGCTCTCACCTTCCCAATTCCACTACACACTTCCAAAATAAGTTGCCGGGGTTGGCGCAAGACAGACTAATTCATCTAACCAACATTCTGCATTATGGACTCCCTGCTTGGCCCATTAGTCTTGGAATTATGGATTTGGAAATGTGCATAAGCTTCCCATTCCTACTTCAACTCTGGAAAACCAGGTGCAGGAGCGGACACAAGATGGACATCTTCAGCCTGACAAACGTTTCCTGTTACGGATGCCCAGCTCAGCCTTGTTAGCCTTCAACCCCACTCCACAATTATGAATTCGGAAGAGCGCATTAGCTCCCGCAGTCAAATGAAGAATTTTTACGGGCTCAGTGCACGCCGCAGGGCAAAACGGCTCTCAAACGCACTCTGCATTAACATCCAGGGACTGACTGCCAACCTCATATGGACAGAAGTGGACGGAGCGTCCCTCCGAGAGATCCATCCGGCTCAGACGTCCGGACGTGAGTTAAGGAATAAAACAAGGAAAAAATCAGGAGATCCTGGCTCTTTCAGGATGACGGGACCCCGGAGGTTATTCCTGAAATTCATGCCAACTGACCTCATTTTGGGTTTGTAAGTGAGCGTTTGGTGACATAAGCTGGACGCTTGTCCCCTGTTGGAGACGTTTTCTTGTGGGATTCATTCTTTGTGGCGTCGACTGGGGATTTGTGCACCTTCATAACTGTGATCAGTGAAAACACTCATTTCCACCAAACGTGGCCACACCATCGTAATTATCACAGCAGACACAAAGCTGTTCCACACCGCTCACCGTCACAAAAACAGTGTAAAGCTCCACACAAGCCGCAGGAACACACTCGGCTACAGAGGTGGCAACTTTCACTTTAATTTGATACGGTGACATCAACACTAATGTTACGTTCACATGCACATAATCACTAACTTTTTAGGATTTTTCCAGATATTTTCAGCTTTGCCAGACACGGCTGCACCTCTAAAATCATTTCTGATTCCTACTTTACTTCTCTAAAAGACAGTAACACAGCTCTGTGTCTTCCAGGTGCCAGATGTGGGCCAAATGGCCACAAATCATATACATACTGTTTCACGTGGCGCAGTTGGTGGCGTAACGGTTGGGTGATCAGAGGGTCGCTGGTTTGACTCCCAGGACTGGGAGAGGTACCACTGAGGTACTCACGAGCAAGTCCCCAAGCACTGCTCGGTGGGTGCTACCCATGCCCGCTGCCCACTGCTCCTTCACAGACGGGTCAAATGCAGAGCTCACATGTGGTTGTGATGTGTTCACAGTGCCAAATAATCCCTCACTTTAAATTGAGATGGAACTGTGCTACCGACCGCTGTAAAATCCCGCATTGAGGTTCCACGACTCATGGCTAGAATATCAGAGGAGGCGTGCACGGTGCGTTAGCAGTCCTGTGCACGTGCACTCAGACGTTGATGAACGACTCGGCGCTCGGACGACGGGAAAATGCCTTATCTATGCGCTCTTATTTGTTCGGGAGATTATTTTTTTCATTTCTGCTGTGAAACTCTGCGGAGAGGAAAGCGAGACGCAAACGCAGACGCAGACAAGATATTGATCCGAGCTGCTGAGAGCCGAGCAAGCGTCAACTACTTACACAGCTCTACTGATGAGGGCCAGATATACACCTAACACACACACACACAGCAAAATAAATACACTCTACATAACGTATTCCTCTTTAAGGAAAACACTAACTCATCATCAAAATGACTGCAGCTAATAATATTACATTCCTACTTTTAGGCTCAAGAATTGTCCAGATTTTGGAGGATACACCAGTTGTCCAGGTCCAGTGTCCAGAAACATCCAGATCAGAACAGGCCTGACTGGGACCGAACTTCCTGAAGGTACCACCTCATGAGGGACGAGGGTCCGATCAGACCCGAGGAGGATAAATTTGGCTTATTTTGATTATTAATTGAGTTTTAAAGCTACCGCTGGTTACAAAGACGAACATCTCACGACTAAGCGCAGTCTCTTTCATTATAACGTATGAACATTAAAGTCAAAATCGGTAGAAATATTAGAATCCTGGTTAACTAGTCACCATTTCAACATCAGTTCTTCAGTTTGAGAGGTTTGTGGGTTTGTATGTTGTATAAACTAGCTGCCGCCACGGCTGACACTGACTAACGCTCCCTCTGAAGCGCTGATTTAAAGTTAATTGAGGGTTAAGTGATGTTTGGGAGGTTTTTCATTAGCGCCTCGCTTAATCGGCTCACACTGAGCAACTCCTGCAGCTCTCACTGAGAACTGGGCTGGGGAGTCAGGAGGGGAACGGAGAAAGAGAAGCAGGAGAATGCAACTGGGGGAAGATTTACATGTATGGCTTTTAGCTGAAGCTCTTTTACAAAGTAACCTCATTTTATGGACATTCTTCCTGGAGTAACTTTGGGTTAAGGGTTGAGGGAACTCAGGGACCTCATGGTGGTACTAGCGCTGGAGGTACCAAATCCCTGACCTCTTGTTCCAGGGGCAAGTGTCCTAACCACTAGACCATCTCATGGAACAGAACTGGGAGAGAACCAGGTGAATGGAACTAGTTCTCTCTGTTTGCTTCATTTGTAGGACAGAAAAACGCGAGATTGTTCTGATGGACAGCTGCTAAAATCAGAGTTGTATCTTCAAGTGGAGTCTGTTGTCAGCGTGGTCATAATAATCATTCTCTCCCTTTAACATCAAGACACCCTTTAGGTTTGCTAACTGGCTGGAGTCCAGAACTGTCAGCTGTCCAATCCGACCAACTGCTGTCCACTAATCGACTCGCTAAAACGCCGCTAGCTCTCCAGAGCGTCGCCATGCCGAGCTCCGACTCCCCCACTGCGCACGGAATCCGTCTCGGGTCTCCAACCGTCACGCTAATCCCAAATAAAATGTTTCTCCTAAACAGGGGTTTAGCATATCCCACATGCTGCTAATCCCGCTTCTGCTATCGCTCGGATCTGGATCGCGTTTCCCAGGAGAATTTCCATCCCAGTTTTTGGGGAAGTCCTTACCAAATATCGAGCAGGAACAACGCAGCGGGAGGCTACGTTAGCGCTGGGATTAGAGATTTTGACGGATAATGTAGAGGAGGAACGACGCTCAGATAATTAGCAAGGACGTTTAGGGGGAAAAGAGTTTGCTGAGAGCTAAAAGTGGATTACAGGAACGTTCTGCTGCTCGGAATGCTGAATACGTATTATAAAGTCAGGAATAGTTAGAAAGTGTCTGATCACGGAAAGTGTGATGTTGGCTCAATTTCTCACAACAGGCCCAACAGACCCCTGACCCAACATCAGGTTCTTTTCGGGATTTTTGGCACTTTTTGCTATTCTGAGCTTTGACCCTGTTGATTGCCATTGTGCCTATACTGCTATCATTATTATTATTATTATAAATGACTAATGTTTTTTTTTTTGTAGAAAGCGGTCTCTCGACTGAATTTTTGATGCTGATTCCGTCTCCGAAACTCATTAAGAAGCAATTTGGGTAAGATTTGGAGAACACAGTTGGGGTCAGTACCAGGCGTCTCTCCCTGTCTCTGCCTATAGCAAAATGCAGACGATTCTGGGATTCGTTGTCTCTTTCCACCCAGAAGGGGAGGGGGAATAAAACATGACATCAACGCAAACACCAGCCGACAACTGCAACCCAAACGTCAGGATTAATACACAATCCGACAGGTAGGCAATTTCGGGCAGGCAGCAGTTCGCTCTGTTTGGCACCTCGGATCCGATGTTTTTCCCCGATGAGCTGGCGCTGAGGCGGAAACAACGCTGCACAGCTTTACATGGAAATAATTACATGTCGATGCCTCAATAAATTCGGAGGCCTCGTCCCCATGCCCCAAACCCGATTGTAGCCTCAAATGTGAGCTTAATTACCAAGTACAATATTGGAAGGAGGCAAGGTGTGCTTGCTGGGTTTGAAGCCCTAAAATGTCCTTGTGGTTGCTGAAATCTACATTAAAGGGTGCTTAAAAACAAGTCTACGGTAGGAATGTGACCTGGCAAAATGTGACAAGACATTAGTGGCATGGCAGTGGTGGATGTCATGGTCTGAGAGGTTGGCAAACTACCCAAAATCCAGCCTTGGACGAGGAGTGGGCAATTTCAGGTCCTGATGGTCAGTATCTAGCAGGTTATCTTTCTTACCATCCTACTCGGCTTCAGAAACAATTCCTGTTCTATAATGCCAGTGTCCTGGAGTTCGCCATGTGGCTTCAGGTAGAACAGAAAACCTTCAGGGCTCTGACAGACCACACAGAACCAGAACTGCACACCTCAGCTATGGACTGTACCTTAATCCTGAGAGACAACAGTGAGCTGAGACATATGATGCCCAAATCACCTCAATGAGGAGCAAGAGGAAGAGAGAATATGGTCGTTAAAGGATTTCTAGGAAGACATCTTTACCGTCACCTACACGAGAGCGTCTGCTAGGCAACCTGCCAGTTCTAAAGCGATTCATAACTCCATTTCATCCCCGTCTACATCCTTCATCCACGTATCCAATCTCTCTCCCACCCCTTCCACCAGACTCGAGAGGACGCAGCGCTGACCGGTGGTCATTAGCCATGCTGTCCAGGCCCCACGGAGGAGAGATGATGAATGTCCACCTATTCAAACAGCCATTTAAAAGGCAGCCTCGTCACCCCGCTCCCCCCGACCCGACAGTCCCGGCGTGAATTCCGTAGATGTAATCGCGTCCGGCCCGACCCGCTGCGGTTTCCCGACTTGGTAATGTATTGTGCGTCGTTTGCTACTCTCCCCTTGAAACGAGTTTTAAATGATCTAGCAGCAAGGATTGTAATCTCACAGATCAAATTTGCCCAGATTGCTAGTGCCATGAAAAAGTAATGGAGTTCGTCCGCTTAACTGCGCGGCCCGCACAAAGTCTCTCCATCACTCCAGAAAGGTTCGCGACACCGCCGGCAAGCCTGAGAGAGGGATACATCTCTGTCCAGCTACGATAATGTCACGCCGTGGCGGGTCGGGCCCCGCCGACGTCTCCCATTTGTCCTTTGTTGTTACAGTTAAAGCAAACTTTTGTTGGGAAAGTTGAGCAACTGACTCAGTGCTCGGCCAATCTGCCAACTACTAACTTCTAGAAGACTCCAACCAGTGTGAGCGGTCCTGATCCTGAATGCGATGGTATTTGAGAGGTCTTCCATCATATTTGACTTTGGAACGTTCACACACCCGGTTCTCAGGTAGATATTGACCAGAAGTGGTTCAACATGTAAAATGGAAACCCTCCAGGATGCCAACACCTCCAGAACGCCCTACCCCTGCTGGTTTTAGATGGGTCACTGGTGCAGCAGCTGTCTGGGCGACTGAAATCAAAATTTTATATCACGGGACAGACTTAGACTTAGGACAGACTAACTACCCCCTGAGGAACTACTCCCTGTGTCCCTGAGGACGACCTTCAACCCCTTGTTGCTCCAGGGAGGCCGTCCCTGCAACTTGGAAAAGATACTCTTGATCAGGCATGAATTCAGAACAGATAACTACAATTACGATGTGAAAGAAATGAGTTGCTTACATGGAAAGCCAGGCTAATAAGGAGGAGAGGCTTTCGCAGTGTGACGCATTATGCACCTTCTCTATAGTGCCCTATCAATGCCGTAGCTTTGTTCACACTGACAGGCTTTTTCCCCCTTCTCCTGACGTGAATGGAACACCGCTCCGCTGCCTTATCCCCACGTCTCTGCTCTCGTCTTTGAGCGCTGCAGCGAGCCGAGAGGTCTTGGCAGCGGTGGCAGTGGGGGGGGGTATAACACTGGGACATCTCAGCATGCCCAACTTCAAATGGAGTTCCTCAGAGTTTTAATTAGTCCAGGAGTGAGAGAGAATAAGGAAGAGTGAGAGAAAGAGAGAGAGTTTATTCATCGTATAGCCGCCCCCTGCAGAGGACCACCCCGCAACGACGGAGAGCGCTGGAGGCTGTGCTGAATGAGAGCGAGAGAAGGACAGCAGGCTTCAAACAGCTCTGTCCTCCCGTTGCCAGAGACAGCGCCGTTAATGAGGCAGAAATTGATCTCCAAGCTAGAGTTTGGAATGCTTCGTCCAGTGTAACCCAGTTATGCATAAAAACGTCAATGTGGTGGAACAAAGTTTGGCCTGGTCACATACTTGTCCGCACTTGGATGCTACCTTGGATGCTTCCTGATGGATTTGCCTTCACCGTAGTGGCTCACTGGCGTATGGAGTCCCTGAAACAGTATCTTAGTAAAAGAAGAATTTTCTTGTCAGGACTCCAGAGAAGTCAAAAGATGACTGCCCTCCTTCCACTGCAAAATCATTTCACATTTCTGGCACCCATGGCTCCGATCTGAAATATGCCTCATCTAGCACAGACAGCGCTCTACGGCTTTTACCTTTCCGAACAGGTGAACGCTTGTCACTCTCCCATACACCTCACTGTTTCTATTCTCTGACATCCTCCCGCCCTTCCCCTCTCCAACAAATGACAGAGTCCTCGTCTTCCACACTCACATGAGCGCAGAAGAACTCCCTCCTGCCATCGCCTCGCTGTGAAAAGCCAGGGTGGGAACGGTGCAGTCAAAGCGATTTTTCACTCACTGGAAATGGATGGAAAGTGTGAGCAGGAGGCAGGGTGGGCACTGGCCAAAAAACCTGCTACACTTCCCAGCCGCAGAAAGGTCGGAACATGGATTCCGCCGGCGCCGCACGGGCTCTGGGCCAGTGAACAACCTGGCTCACATCTGCTGGCCTGGCATGATCGACATTAGCCAACATCTCCTTCACTGGTGATTTAAGATGTTGCAGCATCACTAAATTCAGCAGCAGCCACTGGACCACAGGTAGAGCCCTCGATGGTGTGATTAAGTGATCGGTTCAGAGAGGTCATCACTCAAAGGTTTCTAAATATGTCCTAATATGTGTAAGATCTCAACCTCACATGGAGAAGTTAAAACCTGTCCTTGTACCTGTATTATGCCCCAACACTATTTGTGTTCTTATACTATTAAACTCCAAATTCTAGTGGCATCCAAGCTGGTGATTCTATTTTACATAACTTAATTTTTTACTATACACACACACAAATCAAAATGTTAAACCTTAAACCCTACTAACCCCGACACTACTTTTCCACCATTAAACACCTTCTTGCACCAAATTAATGAAGTGCTACCATTAAACTTCAAGCTCTCTTTCTGCCAAATGACTCATTTCACCACCAAACTCCAAACCCCACTTGCCCCAACATTAGTGTGAATCCAGGACTAACCCCCCTCCACTACTTGCCCAGTGATTTTGATGTGCCCCTTGGTCCCTGTAGCGTCCGTCTTCCCACCTGACTCTTATTTCCCCCATCCAATCAGTGGTGCTCCCTGAGTCCACCCCGTCAATTGTTCTGGTATGTGCTGCTCACGGCCTCTCGTCCCCCCACGGCGCGCAGCAGGAGACTAACGGTTCCCCAACGCTCCCCGGACCTCTACAAGCCGGCCACCTTGCCACTAATCGCCCCTGCTACGCTCCGCACAGTGTTACCACCGCCGCTAATGAGCCTTACTGATACTGGGATTTGGTGTGAAGATTGCGGCTGACCTACTTTGGGAGACTTCTTGAAGCCAAGCTCCATCTGCGGCGCACACTCGTACCTCGAGTGTAAATCACAAGATTCATCATGATACGACATTCCAGCGATGCAACGGACAAAAATTCCCCAGCTGCAGATATCACAAATCCTGCTGATATAATTTTGACTCAATTCGATTCAGGATCGAGCGTACGTGTGTGTGTGTAGAGTACGTCTGAATGTGTGAGAGAGAGGATTTTGTTCATCTGAGCATCTTTACAATGGCACGACCTGATAATAAAACGTATAAACAAAAGTAAACACACACTTACACACACACGCGCGCGAGTGAGAGTTAATTTAAGGGGATCAAGCTGAAAGAGAGGCTTAATATGACAAACATGGCAGGACGCGCACACACACACACACATACGCTCCACACACCATGTCGATTCGTGCAGATTAACCTTTAGCAACGACACTGGGGGCAGTAACGCTCGATATCCGCTACTCTCCCGGCCGTTTACAGTACTACGCTGCTAACTCAAAACAAACACGGCCGTATTCTTGAACAGTTACCTCACACTGACCCTCAACCAGTCCATCAATCAGACACAACACTTTTAGCATGTAGCACCTTTAGCATTATTTAGCAAATATTAGCATCAGACGCTAGCATTCACTGCACACTCATTATCTTAGCTGTTTATCGTAGCCTCTTTCTGTTTCCACTCCTAGCGTGTTGAACAGCAATGACACAGCACTCTATTTGGGAGTTAAATAATGATGTAGATTTGGACATGTGGCGCTGACCGCTATCTTCCAATTTCTCTACTTTAAACTGAATGCTAACTAATGCTAATGTCTGCAAGCTAAAATTGACTCACTAGACTCTGATTCTCGCTAGTTTCTACTAACATAGCAAGTTGATTCTGCCCACTAACATAAATTCCTTGCAGCTAATGATAATTTTCACTAACATAGAACTGTAACTGCATTAGACACTCAGTAATGTTAGAAATGTGACCCTCCACGGCAAAACCAGTCGCTTGTCACAACGGAGGTTTCCGAGAAAAATGAGTGTTTATGTTGCGTGGGGTGAAATGTTGGATTTTTTGTTGTTAGTGTTTTGAAACAGTGGAAGGTCTATACTGTACTGTTGTGAATAAATTTGGCTGAAAAACTTACCCTTTCCATCCTAAAAACATGACTTTCTTGAGGTGAGGAATTCAATTCCAGCAGAATGTTAAAAGTTTCTGTTTTGACCGCTCTACTTCAATATTTACGGTAAATCCACTGGTTGACTAGCGTGAAGATATTTCTCCGGAATCCATCTCCGTCTCCCGAGTTCAGTTAACCTAACGCAGGTAGGCTATCCGTGTGGCTGTGAATGCAGCGTAGGCTAGCGTAAATGCAAACGTAGCCGCGACCGCACCAAGCGTCTGTGAGTGCTACGGCGATAGTCAACTTCAAAGGCAGATTTCTCCGTTTCTCACTTGGCGTGACAGGAGAAACCCGACTCCTTTGAATGTTGATATCTCAGTCATATGTCGTCCCATTCATTCCATATAGGTATCGTTTTGAAGCTTGATTTATGCCCTTTCATCAAAACATAACAACTCAATTTTGAACATTTGAGAGAAGCGACTGGTTTTGCCGTGGAGGGTCACATATTAGCTAATTTCTTCTAACAGAAATTAAAATGCTCACATGTGAAATCAAAATGTTGCAGTTCCTTTAGAATTGCTAGCAAATATTAGCAGCATGTTAGCATATGCGCTAGCCACATACATTATTTATTGATACAACAGCTTTTCACAACATGTTAAATACAAAAACAACCAATCAGACGAGTTTAAGTGTTTTCAAACCTCTCAGCAGTTTGTCTGGCATCAGATTAACAATGAAGAGAAAACGACCACCATGAACACACCATGGGGTGTTGGTGGCCTAGTGGTAGGACACTCGCCTTGGGACCCAGAGGTTAGCAACATTGGGTCCCTGAGCAAGACCCTTAACCCTAAGTTGCTCTCAGGGGAACTGTCCCTAAAATTAGGAAATGTAAGTCGCTCTGGATAAGAGCGTCTCCTAAATGCTGTAAATGTAAAATGTAAATGTAATGCTGGCCAAGCTCCAGTCCAGCCAGAATTCAGTTAAAAGCATTTAGCAGTCAATAAACTGGCAGTCCAAATGTGTGGCTTCTCCGTCCAGCGCTGTAATCAGGACAACAGAGAGCTGGACCCTGGACTGACTGCTGGAACTGCCTCGGTTGGAGCGTCCCGAAGCCCAGCCTGGGAACGAGCTACGGTGACAGTTGCCATGGGTACACACAACTCCCTCCATCTAGCGCTCTTTAGCCTCAGAGCCACTGTGACGACCGGCGCTCCCTAAAGGTTCCGGGTTTGCTGTGGTCAGTCAGCGACTCAAAATGGCAAGCTGCCGCTAGATGCTTGTTTGTTTATTTATTTATTTATCTCTGTTTTTTCCTGTGCACGCAACAGGGCGGTTGTGAAGACAGAACAATGGTGGAGGAAAAAAGAGAAAAACTTGAGCGGGTGATAAATGGGCTTTTTTGTCAATAGCAGTGGGTTGGAGCACCACAGGGAACTACGAAAAACTCAGCGTCCATGTAGTCTTTGTTATATAACACACTCGTGACGTCTCAATTTCTAGTAATTAGCCCGCTGGGCAGTTTGTGTGCAATGGGGCTGGAGCATGGCGTCTAAGGGAAAATTTTAACGTCTCACTAGCAAAAATTAGCTTTAGCTTCATTTGCAATCAGTAAGGTACTACCACAAAACACCACAAGGTTTCAAAAGACATCAACAACAAAGTTCTTCATTTCTGGTAGCTAATACTAACCCTAACATATTAACACCGGTGGACAGTGCAATGGGCCATGTTAGCATCAAGCGCTAGCTGAATTAGCATGTATTAACAGCCTAGCATGCAAGCATCATAGTATGAACACAGCCCTACTTGTGAGCAGCTTGAGTTATGTTAGTGGACGCAAGTCAGGTAATATACATTTCTAGAGTGTTTTGTGGTCTTAAAAAAGCTATGTGAGCATCTGACACTAGCAGAAATTACCATTAGCTAGAGAAAGTTAGCATTAGAGGAAACATATTCAAGCAGAAAGCTGAATTAGTTTTTTAAAAATGATTACAATAAATTAGCATTAGCTAGTTGGAATTTGCCTTGGAGAGAGGAAACAAACATTAGATAGCATGCATTAGCTAGTCACAATTTGCATTAGCTAGCAGACATCCCAACCTGCAAAAACTCATTTCAGGGAGGTCCCCCCACAACCCCAACCCTAACCCACCCCCAGTGAAATCTGATTGGCTTATTTGGCTAAGTAAACCAATCAGGACGCTCTTCGTCTAGCACGGGCTACATGAACAGACACGCGCAGTGATCCACACATACGCTCGCTCGCTCTCTCTCTCATTCCGTCGTGTGCAGCTTCTCTCAAGTGCGCGATGCACATGCTACTGTCTCGCGTGCAGGCTCTCGTTTGCTTGCTCTAGTTTCCAGGATATTTTATTCAATTTGCGGTCATCAGGGAGCCGCTATCAATATGCGGGAGACTCCCGGAACTTCCGGGAGACTTGTAATGTCTGAGCTAGTGGTAAAAAAAAAAAGCATTAGAAAGAGGACATAAGCATGATCTAGTCAAAATTTGCATTAGCTAATGGAGAAAAAGTATCAGCTAGGAGGAATTACCATTAGCTAGCAGCAAAAAACACTGATGGACATAAGCATTAGCTAGCATTAGATAACTGAGAACTTGCAGATAAGCCTTAGCTCAGAAAATTATCATGAGCTAGTGAAAATTGCTGCTAGAATGAGGAAATTAACTATTATTAACTAACATTAGATATCATTAACTATTAGGAGACCAGCAGAAATTAATATTATCTAGTGGAAAACTGCACACAAAAAAGAGACCTGTTTTCTAAAAATCATTTTAGCAGTGTTCTGGAAGTCTGGAGTCCAGCACTGGTGTCAAGATTCACGATTCAAGATTCTTTTTGTGTCACATGCAAATTATACAGGTACAACATGCAGTGAAACGTATCCTGATCCGCTCTTTTAGCCATGCAATTAAGGCAAAAAATAAAAAAATAAAATAAAATAACGAGAACAATAGAACCTTAAAATAACTTAGAAATAAGGAGATAAAGGGAAAGGGATAAAAATTAAAATAAACCATGACAAACAATAAGGTGCAATGGATTTAAATGGTGCAATGAGTGCAGTGTGTAATAGGGCTGGGTATCGTTGCTGATTTCCTGAATCGATTCGATTCCGATTCACAAGGTCATGATCCGATTCAATTCTTGATTCGATTCGATATCGATTTATTTAGAGATTTCTTTGCGTCAAAACTAGTTTTGCTTGGTTATAAAATCAGGCCAGACGGTGATTTGAGCGGAGCAGCTTCAGCCATGGCTCTATTTGGTTTGGGTTTCGCCGGTCTCACGTTTTTATAGCTCTCCTTGCGCGGTCGCGAGAAGTAGTGCATAGCTGCAGGAAAAGATCGATCCGCGAATTTTTGAATCGATATCGTATTTTTCGAACGAGAATCAATATTGATCGGTGAATCGATTTTTTGAACCCAGCCCTAGTGTGTAACGTTTTTAAAGTGCCAAGTGCAGCTGCACATCAGATATTGAACAGTAAAATGTCAGACAACATAAATGATCATAACAATATGGAGCTAAGAAGCAGTATGGAATGACAAACTAAGACATTTTGAGAAAAGACATGTCAATCTTGTGTTTTGCCCACTTGACCAACAGCAAACCTGCACCGACCATATCAAAAAAAGGCATAAACCTGCAATCGTATTTTTCATTCCAGAGCAACAGCACTGCACTGCATTCTGCACCTGTCCTGCCACGTGGCGGAGCGGAAAAGCAGCCAGATAAGAGGCAGAGAAGCAGCGTGAACACCACGCTTTGATGTGTGTGTATGAGGAGTGAGAGAAGGAGAACGCGAGCAGGCGATAGATAGCAGGGATCCCCGAGGGGGCCGGCGCCAGTGGACACTCATGTTTCTTAAAAAAGGGGATGGGAACACTAGCGGATTCCACCTGAACCTCGATTTGCAGGTTATTATAGAGAGAACTCCTCGCAGCATCAGAAGGAACCGGGTCCAGCGGGAGAGTTTCCTCCAAGCGAGAGGGACGTGCTGGCTCACTCCGTCGCTCCCTCTCTCCATGGGGAATGCACTCGTTTTCGTACAGCCCGGCTGCATTGTGGGAATGAAACATTTGTATACTTTTCTGCAGGGTAAGAGCTGGCGGTGCACAGCAGTGAGCTACTTTAGTGGTCTGCAAGTAGGAGGTATGGTGCTGAGGCCTGAGCTGGTCTTGTACGAAGACCTTGTGCAAAGTGACCTGTACAGACCAGTTATGCCAAATTTGACTTAGTACCAGAAATCAGCGTAAAGCAGGGGCAGTCAATTCTGCTACTAGAGGGGCTGGTATCCAAGGGGAGTTCTTTGATACTTCAGAACATTCACACCTAGTCTCAGGTAAAACCTCCAGGGCACTCCAAGAACCATAATTGCCCTTCACTGGTGTTAACAGTCCAAAAGCCTATTCACTGAGAGGATCTGTGGTACTAAGGAAGACAGAAAACGCTTCAGCCTGTCGAATGCCAAGACTGTTCGAGGCACTTTGCCGTTTGTGTCACAATGACATGGCATTTCAGAAAGTGCCGCTGGGTTACAAAAGACGCACGGACATCCGAGCTTTTCTGAGAAACGTGGAGTGTTTGCAGGAAATGCTGCGGGAGTCGGAACGCATTCCGACAGCTGCTAAAGGATGGTCTCCCTTTGGCGGGACGGATGGCGCCCGTGGGGGTCGGGCAGACGGATGGGCACTTTATGGAAAAACGTCACGTTGTGACTGCTTTTGCTCTTTTCCGGCTGTATTATTTTTTGGGGGGGAGAGGGGACCTTCAGTCTTGTCACAATGATCTGTTAGAAGGAGCAGTTAAAATAATCTACAAACATCTGACCTTCAGCAGAAGGAGAGATGGAAATAGATATGTCTGTTGAGGGCGGGGGGAAGACTCCAAAGACAGACCTCAGTGACCCTTGATTGAGAGAACGGAGGAAAACAAGATAGAAAAAGTGCAGAGAGTAGCAAAGGGAAACCGTCATCCTTTAGAAAGACAGAAAGGCTTGAATGAAATGAGAAGGCGTGAGGGAGGGAGGAAGGAATGGGGAGAGGGAGAGGGAGGGGGACTTGGCTTGCCTCGAGACAGCAGCAGAAATTCTCTCCAGCTTCTCCACAGCACTCCATAAAAAAAGGCAGCAGCCGTGTTGTGATTGGACGAGGCATGTGGACGCATGGATACCCAGATAACAGGCCGTCCCCCCTCCACCACATCCCCATTCAAAGCCAAACGAGGCGAGGAAAAGAGACGGGGGGGGGGGTGGAGTAAAGAAAGCAGACTGAGTCATGTGCCAGGAGAAGGAGGAAGAAGGAAGGCAAAAGACTAGCAGTGTCACTATCAAAGTCTGGGTCCAAACCAGACTCCTGCCCGTCCCTGCCCACGTTGTAGCAGAAACAGGCAGGTGGAGATACCGGCATTAGATCCGCAAGCACACAGCCATACTGCCACTCCACCTTCCAACAGACATGATACGGGACAGGTAGAATTTGGGTGGGCAAGACTGGCACCCTGCATGTCCTCTGGCAGGTGCAAAGGACACACATGCATATTTCATGAGGTTGGATGGCACCTTTGATGCCCGTTTTGTGCATTTTTAGCATGAAAAAGTTAATGGTGGACCAATGTTAGTCGAGATAGTCTGTTAAATGATATCGTTTCTTGGTCACATGTGAAACTTATTCGGAGACTTTCCACCAAGCGCTAAGGTGCCGGGTTTGGCTTTCTCAGTTGGGGGGTCACATGACTTTCCAAACAGCTCACAGGGGGCATCATATCAGGTTACGCCTGCGCTTCAGCTAGCGGCTCAACAAGGAATCCTGCCATGGTCCGTGGCTAAACGAGGACGCCTCCTTTGTCTCTGAGCATCGGGAGGAGAGCGGACGCAGGCGTTGAGCGTCTGCAGTGCACCGATAAGGAGAAAGCCTTTCTTTCCTTTTTGGAATGGCATTTTTTTTCCAGTTGCCTCGTGTCCCCGCGACCAAAGCCTACGCCAATCTGCCGATATGCTGCCTGTGGGGAAATGTCCATTACAAGATATAATCCAGCATTTACACCATAAGGCCAGTGTAGAGTCCCTGAATGTAAAAAAGAGTCTGTGATTGTGTTTTGCCAATGCTGACTGTCACCTAACAAGGTTCTAATGAGCCCCAACCCTGAGCTCTTGACAAGTCCAGAACTTACAGGTGGACACTCCCTTTCTGACCCCAAAGGGAAATGAAAATAAAGTTAATGTTCCACATGAAAAATCTAGTGTGTTTTCCAACTGACGGGTGCAGACGTCCCAGGCATTATGCATCATCAAGGCCACGAAATAATGTTTTCTAATCAGTGCTGGGCTACACTCCCGATGCAGTGATAACCACACAGGCGCGTCGCTGGCCGTGCCGTTTACCAGCCTTGTGTACACATTTCCAATTTATATGCAGATGAAGGCAATACAGGCATCAGTGTCAAACGGAAATGTTGTCGACTCGCCCATTTCATCCTCCACCGAGAAAACAGAAGAGGGAGATTATACGCCCAGAGGTCAGCACCAAGTTAAATTGAAACGGCCTCCTTAACCTGGTCACACCTCCAGCAGTGACCCCATCCTGTTCAAAATACACTGAATGAAGCAAAACCTTGAACATGGGATGACTCAATGACTGCTTTATTAAGAAAACTGATCTTATTGCTAAGAAACAGTGCAGCACAATAAGCCGGTCTCCCCGCACGTACGTTCTTGGGACAACAGGAGCCCAGCTGAGCTGCTAGTGTTTAGGTTTTGGCTCACTGACAACACAGCCAATGACACCGACATTTGTCACAATGCACCTCTGGCTCCCATCCAGAACCCGCTCCAGCAGTGAAGCAGGGAATCACAGAAGTCAGTCAGCACCATGGAGAGTGATCTGAACACTTCAGCACCCCTGTGTTGGCTGACCATGAGGTAGTGGGACCCTCATATTCTCTGGATGTATGTGATTACTAGGCAATGAAGACCTGTGGTGGACATCAGGAGACCATGTGATGACAAGTGATGACCATAGCCCAAACAAGTGCCACCACCACCATCCACCATGGAATACCAGTTTCCTCACAATGCATCAACTTCAGACCAACACACCAGAGATGTGGGCACAAAATGGACACACTTCACTTACCCCAAACTTGCAGAAATAATTGTGCCACACTTTGCGCTGGATGTCACCCAAACTGTTCACCAACTATGGGAAGGGCAAACCTGGTCCTGGAGGTGCAATTATCCAGAAGGGTTTCCATCACACCTGATGAGTAACTACCTGAGAACAAGTTTGTAATTTCTGAAATCAAAACTTCCAGCACCGGAGTTGCCCAAAAGCCAAGGTTGCGGTTCCTAATAAATTGGCCAGCAATACTATCTCTCAACCACTTTTTTTACTGTCTTTCTCTCCTCACACTGTCTTTCTCCTCTTTCTCCACCTTCGTTCTCCATGTGCTCGTGCCTTGCATTAGTGGCTGGCGGCTGCCTTGCCTTCCTGAAAAAATAAAGCCACTCATCCTCCCACCTTCTTCTCCTGTAGATGAAACGAAGGCCTGCCTAATGGGCTTCTCTCAACTCCAGCCAGAAACAAATCCTCAAGCCGTGCGGAAAACGTAACGGGGTCAGCCTCCCTCAACTCGGTCACGCGTCAGCTAGGAAAAAATGAGACAAACCTCTAAATAAAGGCCAGGAAAGGGATAAACGACACCTTTTAATAATCAGCCATCTTCAACGGGCGATCAAGGCGAGCAGATGGCACACACACACTGGCACGCCATCTTGCTATTCCCGGCACGATGTGGTTCAAGCGTGCCAGGACAGATGAACCTCGGCCTCCCCGGATCTGCCAGGCACCGGGCACCTGGCAACCCCCTTCACCCAAAAACGGCTTGAGCGGAAGGTGTGGGCGAGGGGCTTCTGGACGAGAGCTTTCCAGATGCTCTCTTTCGTCCTTAAGAGGCATCTTAATGTCAAGGAGAAGCTGTTTCCTCACGTCCAGAACCGTCGCTAAAGCCTCTGTCCGCTCCGACGGCCACTTAATCGTCCTCGGGGATGCTTAGATGTGGGTAAAAAGCTGCTATTTGCACACAATTATGGCCTGGCCCTTCGCCATGTCCTTGAGGAACAGCAGAGATTAGCGCTGGAGAGGAAAATGGGGACTGACCCAAACGCCACCAAAATATAGATTTCTGAAGCTTAAGGCACAAAATTTCCCTACATTCTATGCATAAATCTGGACAGAACGGTCTCCAACTTTCACCCGAAACTTCACAGGGGATGAGAAGGCCCAAACTTTGTCATTAGCCAAAACTAGCTGGAGTGTCCCTGGGGGAAAAGGAGGTGCATAAATATTCGGAAGATTGATTGTGTCCAGCCGGGTTTCCCTCATCCCACACAGCCGGATCGATAGCGACAGCAGACGGCCCGCGAGGTGCCTTTTATGAGCAGCTAAAAGGCTAAGCGTGCTAATTGGTCTCCTTTGGGGCTCTGGTGCTGCGTCGGGCCTTTAGCAGCCGCCGAAACAAAAGTTGTCTATAGACGACCGGTGGGATGCTAACAAGTTACGTGTTGTTCTTTTCTTAGCAGTCTGAGTATAGAACTTAAATGTGCTAATCGCGGTCAATGGAGGATGTAAACACTACCTCTGGGAATGTGCATTTTTGGAGATTTCTATATTTTCGGAAGGAGCTGGTCAATCGTTGCCATCACGTTTGGTGTTTTAACGGCGTGACGGGAAAGCAACAGTTACTGTGTATCGCGTCTGATCCTGATGAGACTTTTCGGAGTAAAATAAGTTTTGGATTGTCGTATAATTAGGTGCTGAAGGCAATTAATGGAACTAGTCATCCGTGTGTCTAAGTAGGGAGCTGGTAATAACTGAATTTTTGGCACAGACGTCAATGGATTCTACAGGTTATAGGGGGGCAGATTATTAAAGCATTTTTCATTTTTTGCTGTTATTTTTATGGATTTTTGTGATTTGGGAGGATTGTAAAATCATTATACTGTTAGCAATGAATAAATTAATGTTGTTGGCATAGAATTTTGTGCTTAGCATTGGAATTTGCATCATTACTGAATCCTGCTTAGAGATCATTGTGGCAGGCAAAACACCAACAAAAATACATCATCTGATTTTCAAGTGAGCAAACGTTAATCCGTACCTGCATCATTTCGCTTAGGTTTTCCATCAAAACGTTACTGAGCTGCCTGCAAATTTACCTCATGTTAACTCTTTCACCTTCCAGAACTCGCTATTACCTTTTTTATTCCAACAACCTGCTTCCCCGCCATGTCTCGCCGTCTTTGATCCTAAATTCAATCAGCGAGGCAGACGGTGGCGGCTAACCGTTGCATCACCTGATGATAGGGGCGGCTACGTCAGACACGCGCTAATTGAAACGGCAGCCGTCGTAATTACAGAGCTCCACCTCGGAAAAAAATAAAGCGTAAGCGGCGTCCACATCTCCCAACATCAAAGAAACACGCCGTGGAAAACATAATAATCACTCTACGACGGGAGCCGACACTCGTAGCCTCTCCCGGGAAGACCGCCGTAATTATTTTTAGTCTGTGGCCAATTAAATGTGGCGGCGGCAGTGGCGTTACGCAGGACGCTCTCCCCTCACGCGCTGACTTTAATACATTTCTTCTCCATTTAGCGGCCAACGTGATTTGGAGAGGCACTCCTGCAAAGATTAAGTGTTTGCTATTAATTCATTTTAATGCAGGAAGGCGCCTAGCTGACCCCGCGCAAACCTCAGCTTATTATGCCGTCCAGCTACATGCTTCCTGAATGGGAGCAACTGCCAGGGCTTATCAGGGCGAAATGAGCACTTTCACACAGATTTGCAACTTAAAGGAGCACTCAGACCACGCTAAATGGGCACTCCACCCAAAAGGACGCTCTGTAGCGTGTCTCTCTACCCAACGAGGCCAAAGGGGCACTCTCCCTAAATAGTAGCAGCAGCAAACACAACCCACAGATGCTAACAGTATACTCTAAAAGGGAACAGTCTAGTCAAAGAAGCTACAGTGCCACTCTACTAAAGACGGGACAGTCACCCAAAGATGGTTAAAGGGCACTAAAGGTGCTTATTTGGCCTAAACTCTAAACAAGATCAAGTAGGAGCCCAAATCAGGAAACTCTAAGGGTCACTTTACCCCAAAATGCTGAAAACTCTCACATGGGGCACGCTTGCCGTCTCTTTGAACTCAAATGTGTGAAAGGTGCATTTCACTCGAAGAAGCTGAAAACTCCTAGACATAAAGTTGCCAAAAGGTGCAAAAATGGACACTCTGCCCAAACGGGACATGCTGCCAAACATGCAAATACCAAACTACACAATTCCCCCAGAAGGGCAACTCTACCCACAGACGCTAAAGGGCTGTCCTCCCAGAAAATGCTACTGGGGCGATCCACCCAGAGGTAGTTATGGGGCGCTCTACCACACACGCTTCAAACAAAGTCCAGTGAAAGTTGTCAGAAGGACAGCTCCAGCCAAATGTTCTAAAGGTGCTTTCCAGCCACAGACATATTTTAATTGAGATGCACTTGACATGAAACACAGTTAGCCACATTAGCATTTCACCCACAGCTTTTATTCACCGTTAGCAACATTAGCATCTCTGAGCAGCTTGCCTCTTTATCATCTGCCCGGAGTTGAATGAGGGCTGGAAGTAAATCCTCCCGAACAGAGACGCCGCTTTGAACCGGATCCCATTCCACTAATTTGCATCCACGCTACTTGACGCTACTCGGCATGCTAATGAAACGCTTACACGTTAGAGCCGCGTGGAAAGCTACAAAGTGAGATTGCCATCTCGTTGTCTAGCAAGCAGAGCGGAATATTTATTACTGCTGCACCCATTCTGACTGGGAGCTAGTGGAAATTAACCACAGCCTAGTTAGCGGCAACTTCGTTTGTCGCAAAAAAACAAACGAGATGGTGGCTTTCAATCCTAGTCCAGAAAGAGTACAGTAAGAAAAACGTGTCATTGGTGTTATACCCTTTTAACGAGCGGCGCTTGGGGCTGAGGGGTTCTCGCTAACGGCTAACGAGTCAGGTACAGGGAGAGGGGCAAGTCGCCCTGGAGGGGGATTAAAAGCGAAAAGCGTCCGAAAAAAAGCAGAGATCAAGAGTGAGCAGCAAAACAAGGCAGCGTTCAAAAGGCACGTCACTGCTGCTGATGAAAGCCGAGTACGTGTGTGGTGTGTGTGTGTTTCTGTCCGTTCACCTTTGATATGTGCTAAGGCGTTCACTCCGCCTCTACGTGTTCACAGGAAGCTAATTGACAGATAGCGGTGTGTCGGGCTACACGCTCGCATTCTCTCGCCTCTGAAGTTCGCCTCAGGAGACGCCAAGTCAAAGCCTTTAAGGAAAGTGTGACAGCGTTCCACAGAAGAATAAGAAACGCTAAAAGCTTTCACCTAATTTCTAGCACAAACGGCAAAAATATCAAAAGCCCTTAAAAGTCTGAGGAAAGTGGTGGACTGTGGATGTGACCTTTTGGAGGTTTTTATATCGATGGAGGTCAAAGGGTCATAACCCGCCGCCCACTTCACACCGCTAACATAGCAGCGAAACCGCCAGACCCTGAGGCATGATTTTTAAAAAGGTCAGACTTCCTTTCATTGGAATATAAGATGAAAACTGCACTTTAGCGTTCTCAAGGTGAAGAAATACATTTACATTTGCATGGATTAACGCATTTTAATATTAAAAGACAGCTGTAGTTTGGTTGTGGCTGAAGTGTAAAATTCAGCACAAGGACGACGCTCCAGTAGCCGTTCTGTAACTCAACCAAAAATGCCACTCTCAACCCAAAGATGGGAAAGACGCTACACTGAAAGTTGATCCAAGTATGCATATCAGCTCAGGGATTCTAAAGGGACACACCACCCAAAATGCTAAAGGAACTTTTCACCCAAAGCTGCAGAAAGACAATCCACCCAAGGGTGTTTCAGGGGCACTCTAGCTGAGCCCAAGGAGCTTGTCTTATCCTGGTAATATTAAAACTGAAGGGGCGGCGGTGGCGGTGGTGGTGATCTTGCTTCAGGAACAAGAGGTCACGGGTTCGAATCCTACCTTCAGCACTACCACCACTGGCTTCCTGAGCTAGACCCTTAACCCCAAGTTACTCTCAAGGAAGTTGTTCTTGAAATTAGGAAAACGGAAGCAGCTTTGGATAGGAGCTCTGCTAAATGTTGTTAATGTAATGAAGAAAACAAACACAGCTGTAGCAGCAGATTAGTCACGTCAACACACACACACAAGCTTGGTTTTAAGAGGACACTACATAAACACACACTGGCTAAATATTAACAGCTTTCTAAAGTATTAGCAGAATTTCAAATACAACTGAAATAATCAACACATGCAGCATTACGTAGACTAGAGGTTCCTACGGTGAGTTTTAATTCATTTTCTCACCACTAGCAGTCGCTCTCCCTCTCCAGTACTAGCCATAACCAACCCCCGTGTACCCACTCCTCACCCAAACACCTTCTCAATTCTGAACAGAACAAGAGACAGTCGATACATTCACATCCTCAATACTTTCTGTGCAACAGACAACCCAGATTAGCCTTCACCGTAGACTGGAGCGTGGTAATGTGGTGAGAGAAGGGCAGGGTTATCTAGCCAGATGTCTGGGGATTCGTACACACTAACCTGCTCCAGCACTGCACGGTTCATGGTAGAGATGTTAAAGTACTGGGAAAAGAACAGCTGAGGGTTAGTTCAGAACAGTTAGGGTTTGCTCTTGTTTTTGGGAACGTGTTACTTGTTTGAAGGTGTGATGTTTTAACACTTCCTTCTAACACTCCTGCTAACCCTGTCCGTCGCCTCGTAACTGCCTGACGTCACACCCATGTACCAGCAGCAGGAGGAGTTGCACCCACAGGTCGGATTTACCTGTAACCTTCCTTTCGTTCTCTTAGTTCTCGGTTTATTTCATGATGGTGAGGTGGAGGTGAGAGTCAGACGCACCAACCAGCAGCGAGGTGCTTACAGCGAGCATCAGGATGCAGCAAAATGATTCACGTGAGGTCAAATCAGAACGATTTCCTGTCTCCGCGTGAAAGCGCGAACTTTTCGGGTTGACGGTCTCCGGTGTTTAAACACATGTTAAATCACGGCGTGCGTGTGTGTATGTGTTGGGGGTTAACACACATTCAGTTTTTTTTTTTTTTTGTTCTGCATCGCTACACACAGACACACACACGCCGGATCATGAGCGTGTTGTGATGAATAATACATGCGGTGTACGAGATTCATCCTGGAGTTGTCAATCATTACGTCCACGCCGCTCTTTTTCACAAAATATATTTCAAATCATAAATTATAATGAACGCTCATGTTGCTGCTAACAGAAACCTTGCACTTCCAAACCGCAATAATCAGCATGAATTTTATAAACCCTGAATAGAAAGTAGTCCATGCATAATGCAAAGCTGAAACACCTGAAAAGGACTTGAGGGACTTTTAAAGTAATTTAAGACTCCACTGCATGTCCATTAAAGGTGCAATCCGTCACTTTTGCGATGCATTCATCGGTCACGTGATAGAGAAACGTCCTGCCCGTTAAACAGCTCCATGAATAACTGCATTAATGCACGAGATGAAAACGTGTGGCACACTTGCAAGACTGGCTTCCATAACAAAATCTGGATTAATATCGTCTCCACCCACGTGCCTGAGCTGGAGTTTTGGTATCTGCCCCTGTGGCGCTTTTGGCTCTGACACGTCTCCCTGCATTTCCACCTCAAAGCCGGTCGAGTGCTGCTTCATTTCACAGTCCTCGTAGCACCTCAACGCAGTAGCACTGGTTCTGTTCTGAGAGCTGCAGCTGGAGGTGTTCAGGACCTGACGGTGTGGAGCTGTGCTGGGTCTGTGTGAAATCCTGGAGTTTGCTTTATAATTGTTATTTTGTCTGGCAGGGGATGGTGTGTGGAACAGACTGCAGTGTTTGATTCAAGGTGATGTTTGAGACAAATTAGTATTTGACGTCTTTGTTTGGAACCAATTCATGTTTGGTGCCATTAGAGTCTGGGTTCTCTTGTTCGGGACCAGTTTGTTCTACTGCTTTGGGAATAATTGTGACCCTCCACGGCAAAACCAGTCGCTTGTCGCAACGGAGGTTTCCGAGCGTTTATGTTGCGTGGGGTAAAATGTTGGATTTTTTTAGTGTTTGAAACAGTGGAAGGTCATATACTGTACTGTTGTGAATAAATTTGGCTGAAAAAAACTTACCCTTTCCATCCTAAAAACGTGACTTTCTTGAGGTGAGGAATTCAATTCCAGCAGAATGTTAAAAGTTTGTGTTTTGACAGCTCTACTTCAATATTTGCAGTAAATCCACTGGTTGACTAAGCGTGAAGAAGATATTTCTCGAGAATCCATCTCCGTCTCGAGTTCAGTTAACCCCTACGCGCCGGTAGGCTATCCGTGTGGCTGTGAATGCAGCGTAGGCTAAGCGTAAATAAGCGTAGCCCGCGACGCACCAGCGTCTGTGAGTGCTTCTGGCGATAGTCAACCGGCGGCAGATTTCTCCGTTTCTCACTTGGCGTGACAGGAGAAACCCGACTCCTTTGAATGTTGATATCTCAGTCATATGTCGTCCCATTCATTCCATATAGGTATCGTTTTGAAGCTTGATTTATGCCCTTTCATCAAAACATCATAACTCAATTTTGAAAATTTGCGACAAGCGACTGGTTTTGCCGTGGAGGGTCACAAATCATTAGCATTTGGTAACATTAGGATTTAGTCCGCTTGTTTTGGAACATTTAGCGCCTGCTGAGAGCGGTCAAATCCTCACTTCCAGAGCTCGTTCTTGGCACTGCTCTCAGCACTTGTTGTTGTTATGAAAGGCATAATTGGGCACTTCCATGTTGGTTCCTTTTTCATGTAAACCCTGTAACGTGTTCCTTTCCGATCGGTATTTTTGCCGACATAAGAGATCATCTTTACATTTGAGAGAAATGGCATCATTAGCTGCGGCGTTTGAACGAGTTAAGCTTCTCCAGCTGCTCCAGATACGCCACCATGTTCTTGACTGTGTATGCTCCGCTCCTTCCTTGATTCTGATTGGCCAGCAAGAGAGAAGTGACATTGATGAGCCCAGCGCTGTTGTTATAGTTGAGCGGATTTTAACTTGAAGCACTCTGAGCACTGCCGTAAATAAACATCTCCACCTGCTGAAGGCGCTGAGCGATCTGAACACTGAAGCTCATTTGGATTTGTATTAAAAAGAGGCGCTGCCAGCACAAAATACAGGTTTGGTGAACACAGGCCCTTAGTTTTCAGTCCCTTTGTTTGCGTCGAATAGTGTTTGCGTCTCTCATTTGGTAGCCATCTCTTTGGAATGACACTTTGAATTTGGTTCTAAGATGACTTCCTCAACACTGAAGCACTGTGTAGCTTCACCATTTAGTTTTTGGAGATCCGTTGTTGCGTCTGTTGACTGGTGTTACACCCAGATTATTGTCTTTGGTCTAAAATAACCTAATATTTTGTCTGAACAGGAGCGTAATGTGGAATAGATTCCTGTTTGTTTTAATAAGTCTGGAGTTTATTCTGAAAAGGCCACTTCTGTTTGGACACAAGAGTGAGAATTTCCACAACAGTATCTCTCTGTAGTATTGGACCATCATCACAAACACGTCAGAGTGACAGTCCTGCAGTAAGATTAATCTGAAGGTGGGAGTTTTAGGCGAGTGCCTGTGAGGTGTGGAATCAGGGCTCGGTACTGGGTCTGTTGAAGTTTGAGGATCTGTGGAGAATGGCACTGGTTCTTAGAGAACCGTCTCAAGTGGAAAGGGGTTGAAGCTTCACACCGGGGGCCCTGGAAATCAGGACGAGGTCTGGGGTGAGTCAGGGCTCTGCACCGGGTCCTGCTGAGAGCTGCAGTTAATCTGTGCAAATGGATGAGAGTGCGGCCAGACCACGAGGGTCTCAGCTCACGCTCCCGCAACCCGGCGCCGTGCCGTGAGGCTTCCAAAACCCAGCCCCGCCTGGCACCGCTAAACACAGAAGAAGCACTGGCTGAGATCTCAAAAGGACCGGTCACTCACATTGGAGGAGAAATAGACGGGAGTGTTGGCATCAAGGAGGGGTTTACAATCCACATCAACTGAAGCTGTGTTTTATTGTGTGTGTGTGTGTGTGTGTGTGACTCTCTGTTTGGTTCCTATCATCTCTATTAGCACAAAAAATTATTTATGCATGTCCAAGACCCGCTTCCGGAACATAATGTGTCACGTCCAACACGCAATAACACCTCGGCTTACAGGAGGTTCATTCACTAGAGGAGGACTATAGCAGATGCACCTCCGAAATTTAAGTAGTCATTCAGACGAATTCACGGACGTGACTTTCTCTAAACGAGACTGCACTAACACATACGAATCCCGCAATCTGGCGAGAAGGTTAGCACAGACGACACAACATTCATGTGTAATAGTCCCCCGAGCATATCATTATTTATTGTAACAGACTCATATATTATACATCGTTTGCCGAGACCGCCTGCCTCTAAACGCACGGCCCAGGCGGCGACAGCAGCGGCGTGTCGGGAGCGGCAGCGGCGGCGAATTAAATCCGCGCCAGGCATCCAGCGAGAGTTTAACCACATGACCTTTATCAAAAGTAATTTCCAACAGCAGTCTCCGGTGCAGCCCTCGCCGTGTGCCATGCATTATACAGCCGCGGCTAAAGACCTTCATCAGTTATTTCTGAGCTGGAACTCACAATTCCCCACACAGCGGAGGAGCCCCCTCACACCCCCCACCCCTCGAATAACGTGGATCCACGTTCCGATACCCGTTTACAGCAGGTCGTATTTTCAGCCACGGACTCCTTGTTGACGGGAGTAATTGGCCGGGCATCATAACAGTTGAAAAGGTTAATTAAAATGGCATGGAGCGCTGTGGGGATCTATTAGAAGCAGCGCGGTGTAGCGGACGCCACACCTTTTAATGCCGCATTTGTGGGTCAACAGAAAGGTTCTTCAAAACAGAAATTTGTCTGATTTACACAGCCGCAGGTGAGGTGACGATGCTTACGGGACGTGATACAGACACCAGTCGTGTTGAGGCATCACTGACGCTTGGTTGTTGTTACTAGAAAATTTAAAGAGCAGTTTTACAAATTGTATATCAGTTGGACTGTAGTTGTTGGTTCTCGGTAGAAGCTGGTGAGATATGGAGTTTACTGGATATATCTGGGCTTGTTCTGTGTGTGATGTAAATGACTGAAGATGGAGTATAAATCCTCACATTAACGTCACACAGACAGTATGTACTCCACTCTCCCTCACCCATCCACAACACTCTCCTAGCGCATGTGTGTTTTGTAGTGGAAGTGGAGAGAGAAGTGAATATCCACAGCGCTTCACAGACAATAACATGGAGACTTTAGGCCACATCGCCCAGCCCTAGGTCATAGCCCTTCAAATGAATGTGAAAAACCTGCATGGAACCAGTTCACATGTTGATGACGATTGAGACGTTCAGCCTTTCTTGCTCTTTCCTGTCTCCAGCACTACCATCAACATACATCTGAGAAATAACCTTAACCCCCAGTTACTGCAGTGGCTCAACGGTGGGACTTGTTGAAGTTAATATTTCATCTCCAACTAATGTCTACTTGTGTATTAAATGTTCATGCACCTGGTCGCCCAGAAAAGGATGGGGTCCAGTTCCGAGTCTTTGTTCCTCTCAAGGTTTCTTCCCACTAGAGGGAGTTTGTTCTTGCCACTGCCGCCTCGGGCTTGCTTGGTGGAGGTTTGGGCCAGTTTTTTGTAAAGCACCTTGTGATAATGTCTATTGTTAAGAGTGCTAGATAAATCAAATTGAACTGAATGGCGAGGCTCGAAGTAAAACTCCAACCTCTTACTCCAGAACCCAGTATTAGACTGCTAGACCAGGTAGTGAGGGAAGTTTGGTCCTAGAGCACTGGTATACTGAAGCGTGTCCTTCAGAACATTCACAACACCTGGTCTGAAACAGAAACTCAACAGGAGTCACCATCAGGACACCAGCACCTCCAGGTCCAGAACTGCACACTCCTGGTCTAGACCAATCTGGTGTAAACTGTAAGGAATGTGATAGCAGCACGGGTTTGAATCCCAGGAACTGGAAGTTATTCTGGATAAATGAGGTGAATGTAAATTTTACAGCCTGGCTTCTCATCATCTAGACAAACCTCGCAGTTATCATCCCTGCAAACCTCAGAACGTTGAGTCGTCCAGGCCGAGTCCCCTGATCAGGTCCGCCGTAGACCCGATAAAAGCACCGAGCTCCTGTCTGTCGTATTGTCCGCGTTTTGCCTGGGTTGGAGAGGAGATTTGAGGCAGCTGCCTTCTCAAAGCTGCTGCAGCACAGAAAGACAAACAGGCCTTTATTTCAGAGTTTTTGGGGAAGATTAAATATAATTCTGCTCTCGGTGGAAAGGGGGACGTGTTTGAGGAAGCGAGACGGAGGCAGTGGGAGGAGGTTAAGGACAGATCAGTAGATAAACTGTGTTGGAGATATGAAAAATGGATGGTGTTCTTACTAAAAATAATTTCAATATTGGTATTATCTATTATTTAGAGACTGGTTTTCATCCAACGCCAAAAAGCCCTTTAACGGTGTCAGGAGGCTCGCTTTTGGCCGCTTCTGCTGAGATGCGATTCGGCCTGAATTTCTTTCCTCCGGGTCGATTCTCTCGGGGGGGTGGGGGGTGGCGGCATGGGCAACCTCTGACCTTTCGATCTGTTGCCTCCCACAACACTCTCAAGGAGTCCGGTCACGCTGGTCAAGGACAAAGTGCCGTTTTGTGCCTTTAACATATTAGTATTTATTATCTCCAATCATCTCCACGACGTCTCTTCAGTCACGTTACGTGTTGAACTCAAATATCTCATAACCCTCAGAGGTTTTACATCGCAAATAATCAAGTATAAAAGACACGTTCAACAAAATGTAACAAACTGATTAGAAATCTTCTGCAAAATTAAGCTGAAACTCATCCCTGGTCATACGCTAATGCTCATTGCTGCTAACTAATGCTAATGACATGTTACTGTGCAAAAATGTTTACGCAGTAAAGTAGATATTAACACCTGATTAGCCACTCACAAAATTAGATTCATGTGATAGTGTATCATAATTAGCCTGAGTGATCACAGGAGAACAGATCTGCCGCTCATGCTAATAAAAACACACTACATTTGAGCACTGACACGCTAAGTGACATCTTGTGAATTAATTTGTGTCTGCACAAACATCACTTTTACAACTATTATTCTCAATTACTGTACATACAATCAAAAAATCTTTATCCCGACACCAGAACATTGTTCAGACCACAGTCTAGATTTCTGGTTCCTCTGATTCCGGCTCTGCTAAATGCTAAGCTAACTGTGCTACACTCATGATATGGTCAGGTGGGTAAAGAACTCCCTTCATTGCACAGTTAGCATGTTTAATGTTCCTAACCACATTTCTGATTTTGTGGTTCATTTCACACCATTAAAAGCTAATGTTAACTGAGCTAAGCTAATCTTGCTAAAGTAATCAGGTAATGACCATCAAACATGCTAACTATGTAACTCATAAGACAGCTAGCAGGTTCAATGCTTTTAACATAAATCCTGATCTTTTGATAGATTCAACTCTAAATGCTAAGCTAATTATGCTAAGATAGCTGCTCTAGGCTAACTGTTCTAAGCTAATCGTGTAGTGGAATCATATGCATCACATAATTTAGGTTCAGCACTTCACCCTAGTCCTGATTTTTGGCTGATCCGTCTCTACTGTACTAAATGTTAAACTAATCATGCTAATCGTATAATGCTAAGCTAACTGTGCGGCCAGGTGGGTTAAGAACTGTGCATGGGGCTGCTCTTTTTAAGCGCTAATGCAAGAACGGCTCATTAAGTGGTGAGTTACGATCGTGCCGGACGACAGGAAGCTGTTTGTCATCCAATCAGAATTCAGCACACACCCCTGTGCTTGTTCGACCACGCCCACTGGTGTTCTGTAGTTGCACACTGGAAATAGGTTTTACTCCAGTTTAGCCTGAAGCAGCGCCCCCTGCAGGCGTCTCGGCCACTAGAGGGCCTTCAGCTGGCTTCAGCTCTTCAAACCGCCTCTTCCTCATGTCTCGTATTAAAGCTCGTCCTTGAGCGTGCAGCGGAGGACGATTAACCCCCTCCTCCCCTCTCGGCGGCGCGCTAACCTTTCCCGCAGCTACGCGGGTCGCATTCCGATCAGAACATTACCGGAACTTCATAATTACCCATCAGCTCTCAACCTTACCTGGGGAGGGGGAGTGTGTGAGCGGTGGTAGCGTCGGGTGACCCAGCGGGATGGGGCGGGGACGACGACCTTCACATGCTAATGCAGCGACCGGCGACTTAACGCTAGTCTTAACGGCTTCGCACATTCAGAAATTGTCTTGTGTCTGATCTTGTTCTGAGCAGCTAAAATAAAGCTCATATTTCAACATTTGAAGCTAGTTCTGAAGCTAGTGCTTTTATTTTATTGGTCAAGATAATCCCAAAACATCAGGCTTCATACATCAGTGCGCACTAAAATCTGAATTTTCATTTTAGTTGGTCAGGATAAATCTGAAGCATCAAGCTGAATAAAATTCAGATTTAAAAACACATTAAAATCTGGAAGTTTGAGCTAAAATCAACTTTTGTCATGGAGGCCTAATAAGATCTGAGTTTAATTTTAGCTTGTCAGAACAAATCTGAAACAGCAAGCAAAAATGACATTATTTTGTGTTCAAATCTGAATCTTATTTCAGCTGAACGTTTTGCTATTGTCCCACATCTGTCTAGCTGCCTGTCCCCAAGTTAATAAAAAATTAAATATTAATCACCATTAATGAGCTGATTAGTTTATTGTTAGTTCAAGCAGCAGCACAAGTGACGATTCTAATGGTTCTCGCGACGCCACGGTAACACTAGATGATGCAGTGTGTGGTTCTGGTGTTTGACCCCCTGCTCTGTCTTGCTGCTGACCCCGGAGGGTGATCCTTGACCCCTGCAGCGCTAGCGATTGGGAGGCGGTGTTAAAGGAGGAACGCGGTGAAGCAGCGGCGCTCGCTACGGGGGGCGGAGTTACTCGGCCTGGAACACCACGATCATGAGGAGAGAGAGGTGGAGTGTGTGTGTAGAAGAGAGAGAGAGAGCACACTTGGTGAAGGTATGAATGAGGATGTGAGCTGCTACGTGTGTGTGTGTGTGATGGAGTGTGTGTGTGTATGAGGGGGTGGTGTGTGTGTGTGTGTGTGTGTGTAGAGTGTGTGTAGGACAGCTCTCTCTCTCCTCTGCCCCTCTTGGTCTGGTTCAAGGGCACTTGTGCTGCTGTTGCCATGGGGACGGATGAAGAGGAACACACTCCTGTTCTCTACTGACACAAACCTACACCTCTCTCTCTCTCTCTCTCACACACACACACACATCCACATTCACACATGCCCACCAAACACACACTCACATGGGCTCATCATACACATGGGTTGTGTGTGTGTACGATGAGTGCTTGTGTGTCTGCAGGAGGGAAAGTGTGTGTGCGTAAGGTGACGGTGGTGTGTGTGTGTATGTATGTGTGTGTGTGTATGTGAGTGTGTGTGTATGTATGTGTGTGTGTGTATGTGAGTGTGTGTGTATGTATGTGTGTGTGTGTATGTGAGTGTGTGTGTATGTATGTGTGTGTGTGTATGTGAGTGTGTGTGTGTGTATGTGTGTGTGTTTGAAGAGAGGAAGTTGGCATGTTCAGTTTAAGTGTTGCTAGTTTATGCTAACAATAATGCTAGCAGCTAGTGCTAATGTGCTAATCCAGTGTGTAAGAGCGCTTGTTTTTCTAGCAAGCTAATGCTAATTTGTTAGTCGTAAACCTCTGCTACTGCTAACAGCTAGTTGCTATTTTACATGAATTCATTTAGAGTTTACAGTTTTAAACACATTTAATTCGTTTCGTTATTAACTTGTTGAAATGCTAACTGGCTCAAATTTAGCGCAGATGTTTTTTTTGGCACCGTCACCTCTGTGTTGTTCTTTATAGTGTTGGAACTTCAGTGTTATTATACAGCATCTAAACTTTTCATATTCATGTTGTGAATCAACGTAACAGTTCTATTTGACTTATGACAAGTAATGATTAAAATATTGAAATGTAATATTCATAAATGCTAATGGTTCACATACTATCACGACCCGCTGCACTTCCAGACACTTTGCTTGGAACTTCCCTCACCACATCTTGCTAGCATTAGCTTCTGTTTGCACGGAGACGGGAGTCCTGCTGTTCACTCGTCATGTTGTTGCTCCGTCTCGCGGCTCCAAATGAAAAGCTACGAGCTGCGATCAGAAAGAGCGGCGTGCGGCGTGAACAAAGCAGGTTAGCTGCGGCAGGCGTCGCTACCAGATCCGCGGCGATGAGAAACTGATCGATACTCATAAAACAAGATGTGATTACGCTCCGTCGTCGGAAAACGTGGCACTAGTGCTCACTAAAGCGCATAATCACATCACAACCTGCAGCTGCAGAAAAACCCTGCGACGCCCCCAAACTCCGCCCCCTGCAGGCCGCGCCCACCGGCACCTACATTCCCCGTTAAGAACTGACCAGCAACGGATTAAATACGATTCTTCGAAGGTAAAAATATGTAATCATTTTTATTTGCCAGGTTTCTCCACAACAAGTACCACAGGTTAGCATAGCTGCTACTAGCCATGTTGCTAATTATCAATATTAGCTACTCAGATGATTAGCATCTCAGAGTTTAGCAAGTTGCAGTGTGAAGAAAACATCAAGTCGTGCAAAATGTGATCATTTTCAAACGAGAATCCAGTAAAAACCTGTCCTTCACTGTCCTCCACTCATCCCTCACTCACGATCAAACACTCGCTCCTGCATCAAAACCGCGCTTTAACCTCGACAGGTGAAAACGAAGCGAAGGACTTCATATCAAAAACAACACTGACGTCCAGAAAACGCAGCAAGTTGCAGAAAAACTGCACACACACACTTCAGTATTGGACAGACATGCAAGAACCAACACACACTTGACACTGATGTGGTGCGACGTCTGTGATCTTTTGTCCTCACTTTGCTAAAGCTGACGCGGCAAGACGAGGTGGCATTGCCGCGGTGATGCAACTAGCCGCTAGGTCCGTGAAAGGTGTTTGATGGTGTCAGAAGCGAGTGAGATGAAGCGGGTTTCTGTCTGATAGAGAGACGAGAAGCCGGATCAAAGGTTGGTACAAGATCGCGCCCCAACGCTACGGAAAAACTTACTTAGCCTGGAAGTCGCGCAAACTTAAAAACTTTCTGCAGCAAACGACGACGAGTGAAGCTGAAAATGCTGCGTTTCATTCCCAACAACGTGAAATTTTGAAAACTAGCCAAAAATGACAAACTATTAGCGACAAGTTGCTGCTCTTCTGTCACCTGAGGTGCTAAAGGTCATGGCGAGGTCAGTAAGCACCTCCGCATTAGCGTGTAATGAGGTGGGAACGGGTGTGCGTTGCGTGGGAAGCGACTCGGTTGGTGCCCAGGGCCATCTCAGCCAATCAGCTGCCAGCGGGAGACGACGATGACCCCGGTGAACTTCCACACGCTAACAACCGCTCCGCAGGGTCCCGCTTCCCAACGCGGCACGGCACGAAGCGAGTCTGGAACGCCGCACTGCAGCCACAACATCTTCAGCTAAACGGTGGAACCTGGAACCTTCTGCTCATCACATTTGGGCA
>JAVGVS010000173.1:135000-142500 GCA_032718565.1 Distichodus sexfasciatus
GAAGAGATATGAAGAGAGAGAGAGATGAAAGAGAGATGAAGAGAGAGAGAGAGAGAGATGAAGAGAGAGAGATGAAGAGAGAGAGATATGGATGGAGTGGACGTGTGTATGGCAGGAGGCTGCAGGTGGAGTTGTGGTGTTCTGGGTGAAGGAGGTGGAAAAGCGTCATCATCTCGTTTCAGAAACATCACTTTATGGCTGATGGGATGAAAAGGAGGTCGTCAAACCTTGCAGCGTCAGCGGACTCACGTCTTGTTAGGTTTAGAAACGCAGAAAACGTGATGAACAGATCATTACTCAAACTAATTCATCAGTAAGATGCATGTGGAAGATATTCAGAATGAGTCGGGGGAAGTGTGCGGTGAAGTCTAGCTCTGAAGTGAGGGATGTGACACTTGACCGTCTGAATCGTCCAGTGGCCGGACAGCGAGGCTGATGTGATGTTGCAGTGTGTCCTGTTGGTGCCGAGTCTGATCTGACTGATTTACTGTAGAGCACCTGACATCAGCCTGCAAATCCGTTACAACACCCTGTCAGCTGATGTCCCAGAGCGTCAGCCCAGCATCAAACAGCTGGTCACCGTCCACTACGCGTCCCCCACTCACATTCTCACTCCCTACTGGAGCTCGGCCGATGCTGGTTTTTCAAGGCTGATATCGATACTGATTATTGCTAGTTAACGCGGTACCGATATAAACGATATTTGGAACCGAACTTCTCCTCCTCGGAGCGTCACGCTGCGCTGGTGTGTGAGTGTGGTGTGAGTGACAGCAAGGCTCCAGTGTTGATTGGCTGCTACTGGTGTGACATGCAGCCAATCAGAGAGTGTTGTGGGCGGGACATTAAAGTAAAGGCCAGTGAGAGGAGAGGCAAGCGGCACAGAGAGAAGAAGAGACGGCAGTGGAGCCACAGTAGCACCTTGTAGTGACTTCATTTGTGACCCTCCACGGCAAAACCAGTCGCTTGTCACAAATTTTCACAATTGAGTTATGATGTTTTGATGAAAGGGCATAAATCAAGCTTCAAAACGATACCTATATGGAATGAATGGCGTAAATATTGAAGTAGAAGCGGTCAAAACAGAAACTTTTAACATTCTGCTGGAATTGAATTCCTCACCTCAAGAAAGTCACGTTTTTAGGATGGAAAGGGTAAGTTTTTCAGCCATTTATTCATAACAGTACAGTATAGACCTTTCACTGTTTCCAAACACTAAGCAACAAATCAACATTTCACCCACCCAACATAACTTCGTTTCTCTGGAAACTCCGTTGTGACAACGACTGGTTTTACCGTGGAGGTCACATATAGTGATAATTAAAATCAAACACCAATACTGGTCATCAATAAATGTCTAATATCAGCCCGATAATGGAGTTAAACCACCCATCGAACCGTCCTAACAACTAAAGGGTTTAAGGGTCAGGTCACGAGCTGGGCTTTAACACCGGGATTCATTCCTGAACCAACCGTCAAAATCAGAATGTAGTTTAACGGCTCGTATGTTGGCACTTAGAAGGAAGATTTAAAACTTTATCAGCTATCAATAAATATCAAATAAGGATCTACTTGTTTTGTAACAACAGATAGATTTAAAGAGATGTTCACAACAATTACCTGAACAGCTGAAGACATGACGGTGCTGGAGGACGAGGATGCATGTGATGAATTAAAATCAACTGTGATATTACAGCGGCACTGAGTATTTTTGAAGCTGCTTGGCGTGTCAAGGGTGGGAGTTAGAGACCAGCGGTGGTCTCTGGCCTTGTGTGAGGCAGGCAGTAGTGAAGCTTGGCGTCACCTCTAACCGAGCTCACGACTCTGCATTGGGATGCTAGGGTCAGGGGAGTTAGCCTTGAGCCCAAAAGACGCCTCTGGAAACGGATTCCCGGGTCGCCTCGCGTCTGCGCACTCCTCTAGTCCACCACAGAGAACGACATGCGGGGACTGGAGACGTGCTGAAGGCTAGCCGCTGTGCCACCGCTAATAGCTAGCAGCTGCAACTCCAACACAATCCGCCCCTGACAGATGGGGGCAGAGCTGCAGCGTCTGCCGCCAGCAGAAAGCCAGATTAAATAGCTGGCGAGTCTCTGCGCCACTCGGCTAGTCGCGGGTCCTTCTGCTGCCTCTAATTGCTGTTTGCAAGCGTTTCACCGTCTCTGAGGTAGTTACATCACAACGCACTGTAGTGGATTAGAAGGAAGGAATGTTTGTGAAAACCACTGCGACCCTCACCCAGCTGACAGCGTCCGGATCTTTAAAGTGAACCTACGTGCTCAGAGGAACTGAGGGAACTTATAGAGGGTCTTTCCGGACGGGATTAGTCGTAACCTGAGGTCATTTTTCCAGAAGGTAACCTTTACTGACACTGTCCATTTTGATCATGGACATGGAGCATCCGGATGAGACCTGAATCACTGAGAATAATAGCTGTAACCCACGTCCTCATATGGAACTAGTCACATCTGTATAACAAGCGCTCGTTTCACCTGCGGCCGATGGGAAAACAGTGCTTATAAGGTGGTGCCTTGGACGAGCTGCTGCTGCTGCTGACAATAACTCACGACCTCATCGCTCTACCCCGCCCTCGAGGAACGTCACCCAGACGCGGGATCGGTAATAAACAAAATTACGTTTTTATTCAAGCTGTGAAATTTAGGATCAGAAACAGAAGAGCCTTTCTCTAACTGATAAACATCTACACTTCTGGTGCGACCTAGCTCCGTGAGGAAAAAAAGAAAAAGAGCTAGGAGAAAATAGAAATATATATTAAGAATTCTCCATATTCCCCGAGTAGAAAGAAGTGGTGAAATATTGAGCTGGGGAATGAAATTTACATGAAGTTGGGAATCAGGGTTCCCTTCAGAGCCAGGGAGGGAGCCGGAGCCCACCGCAGGACCCCGCTGCTGGTAAACCTCCTCCTGCCTCCGCACTGGTGCGATGCTGTGATCTCAGTGACATAACACCAGCGAGTGTCAGGGCGGATTAGAGGTGACGGACGTCCTGACAATCGGAAAAAGGGAAGACGCGTTTGGAAGACTTCCGGAGCACTTTAGACCTCAAACGCCACAGGAACTTTGCCAAACTTTTCACAAGTTACTGCTCAGAGTGGCAGCGGGTGCACAGTGGGCGGTTCTTTAGCTACTGTGAAGGTGGAGCAGCACCAACATCAAACGCAGAATCGATTCCACAACGGACGTGACGCACTCAAAACATCAACCCGTTAAACATCCTAATGCTGAAGCACCAGCGTTAAGCAGCTCAGATTCCACACATGGACCAGTAGGATTTCACTCCATCCTCAATGTTCACTAGCAGCTCTGGGGTTACTCCAGCGATGGAATCACACCTGCAGTAAATTTCAAGAAAGTAATTTCCCCACCTGCTTTGCAATACGCACTGCTGGCCTTCGCCTCTCGCCCTCTCCTCGTTATAAGCCAGTTATGCTACTTAGATCAGTAAAAGAGGCTTTCTAATAACTCCCGTATCAGCGTGTATAAAACCTCATCACGTGACGCACCTACGCAGCAGGAGAGGCTCGGTCCTCACGTGTCACACCTCTAAATCCAGCATGTTCATAACATTCCATTTCTCCTCCAGGAATTTCTCTCTCTGTCCTCGAGTGGGGAGAGATGGGTGAGGTGAAGCCGTCGGCGTCTCTGTGCCGCAGCTAGTGGATGCGTACTCTAGATGGGAGACTCTGAAGGGAATTAGTCTTCATAGTGGCTTTCAGGTCCTCCTCAGAGATTTCCATCGGCTTAACTTGACTCGGCTAAAAATCCTAATTATGACCTGAAAGTGCCGGGTCGATAAGCCCCCCGCGGACCACAGAGCAAGACGCGGGACCTGGCTGCATATTTATGTGCATGGATTTTTAAGTTGCAGAACCCTGGTCCGGCGTGGTGGCACAGGATTGTGATAGGTGTAGAACTAATCTAGTTCTCCAGACTCTTTTCCTCCGTTGTCCCCAAACTTTACCCTCAGTAGTTTGAGCCTGATTGCTTCTCCAAGGTGCTGATTACCAGAACGCGGAGGAACAAATCACTGGTAGCTTATGTCACTGGAGAGATTCTCATTTTTGTCAGAACTATTGCTGCAAGTTGTCACTAGTGTCTGACAATAACAAACCTCGCGGCAGCTCTGAAAATGACTCAGAAAAATCTTTATATGTGAATAATGCGTTATGTTTACAGGCAGCACGGTAGTCCTCCAAACTGCTGCTGATCTGGAACTGCAGTTAAATGTAGACGATCAACACTGGCTGCGTACAATATTTACACAACTATTATATACATCTATCACTGGTCACTTTCTAACGAACTGTTTCTGCACAAATGATTGAAAAATATTGCACTCTGGTTCTCCACTGCTGTTAAAATATCATACTGTAAACTTCAATGTAGTCATGCTTCTTATGAATACTGTTTTATTAATAGACTGGGCGTAGGAATTCTTCATATTATAACTGCCTCTAGCTTCCTGCACATGCAGTGTAAAAGTCAGTTTCCACTTTTGTAGATAATACTGCATCCAAACTGTCTCTCCTCTACCTCTAGTTCTAGTTCTAGTTTAAGTTATTTTTACAAGCTTCCGTCTAGTTTAAAATGTATATTTTATGTTCTATTAGTATATTGTTATTCCATGTGCCTTATTTGTTCTTTATTTCCTACTGCACTGTAAATCTGGAGCCACGTGGTCTCGTCTCTCTGTATATCTGTACAGTATGCCTTGAACGACCATAAAGTTGACTTTGACTCTGACTAACACTGAGCATTGCTCTAGGTATCACCGATAGCTGACTGCATCTGAACTAGGGCTGCAACAAATGACTATTTTTGTAATCGAGTAATCTGTCGATTAGATTAATCGAATTGTTGTATTGTTGTGTTCAATTAAAAATGAAGAAACATGAAGTTCAAGGGTCATTTTGAACCAATTTGGCTAATAAAATGAGTTGCGCGGCGCTTTCTGGAAAACTTCCATTTCCCTAATCCTTTACTACGGGCAGCGTCACAATAAAAAGGGTTCCAGCGTTCCGGAGCGAACTATGAAAAATCGATGGTAAAATCTTAATAAATGTCTGTATTGTGGTGGGCAGCTGGTTGTTATGGTTATTTATCTGGCTGAAATATCGCGTTTTGTCTGTAATAAAGGGCGTTTGACGGAAGCGGCCGTTTAGCGAGTAATGGCAACTTACAAACAATGATGGTATTTTACATAAAAAAATGTCATTTATCGTTTTACTCATTACTTCTGTTTATTGCGAAATATCTCTAAAATAAACCACACACAGAGGATCTATTCTTGATACGCCACTGAAGATATTGTAAATCATTAATAGCGTCTGTGTGAAGAACATAAAAAACATGCTGTAGAAGAATAAAATGGCTTAAACTAAGCTTGATTCTAGAAAAATTACTATAAATTTTGTAAATGAATTATTCGAGGATAATTATCGTTTCAGCTCTAATCTAAGACAAACTGAAAGTACTGCTTTTTGACCTAGTTCTCACTACTGTTTTGTATCTCCACATACTAGATCAAATGACATGTTGCTCCAGACTGTATAAAAGACACTGTTTTTTGATTTGATGCGTGTAAGTGTTGATGTTGAAGCTGTCACTGGCTCATGAACATTCAGTGTAAAAGACAACTCCAGCACCATGACTGTAGGCTGGAAACCGCATCCTAATCGTCTCTCTTTCTACTTCTAGTTTAAGTGTGTATTTCGTAGCCTATTTCTATGTTTTTTATTTATGTGCCGTAGTTGTTCTCGTTCCTTGTTGTTTGCACGGTTAAAGCTGGAGCCACGTCGTCTCGTCTCTTGGTGAACGTGTACAGTATACGGCAGACGTGACAAAGTCGACTCTGATATATTCCACTAAACTCCACTGTTCACCACACATTCACCACGAGTTTGCTATGGCGTTCTGTTTTTGTAAGACTGATCAACATGAAGCCGATTACCTCCGCCCTCCTCGCTGGTATGGTCTCAGCAGCTGCTACTCTGTGCTGTTTGAGAGCAACTCCGCTTGTTGTTTTAGCAACTTTATTAGCGTCGACTTTGGTGCGAGTCTGAGGAGTTCGGTGGACGTCCTCACTGCTGGAGTAACTCTGACTCTGGGTGGAGCTACATCCGTATGCGTGGCCTGCATGCCCAGGCACCACTCATGCTGAACTAACCTTTTGAAACTTCTCAACCTGAAGGTCGTCCCCCGAGGGCAGCTCTACTGTATAATTGATCGCAGCCAAGTTTTTAATGCTACGCACACAAGTTGATTTGCTTTGATATATAAAAGATTCCTTAGGCGGGCGATTAAGCGCTGGTGCGTGTGAGACTGATTTGAGGACGTTGTTGCTTCAACATCCGGTCACCGTCTTAAATTCATTTATGTTTATATATACGGAATCTATCAGACGCTCTTAACCTGGCATAGCGGCGAGACCAGACGTCCTGCTGCAACTTAGGTTAAGGTCGTACTCTGGGACTAAGTGGTGGTGCTGCAGGAGGAGTTTGAACCCACAACCTCGCGGTGTGTAGATGAGTAACCCACTCACTAAACCACCACCTGACCTGTAATTACGCACTTCACGTTTATGGGAAATGGAACACCGCATGCAGCGGGGGAGGTCCTTGACAACGATGACGACGACAACTGCACCAAAACAATTCTGCACTTATGAGAGATAAGTCAAGGACTCTTTGATTGAGAGAGGTGACAGCTCAGTTTGATGAAATGCTTGATCCCCCAGGAGTAGATAATGTTCACCACAATGTAATTTGTAATAACTCCCGAGTCTTAGTGGAGGACAGCAACTCGATACGGGGCGATTAGGAAGTGCGCCCTCGTCGTGTTTGGCAGCTTTCATTTAATAAGCCTCGTTAGGCACGGCGTTTCCCCCCAAGCGGCCTCCTTGTCCTTCCTGGAGCGCTCGGGAACTCGATAAGCCCCCCGGGGTATAAACCGCTCGCCGCTGTGGGTATCGAGCTACGACAGGATCCGGAAGGTCGCCGTGGAGTTCCGGACCCCTCCCCCTCTCTCTCTCTGTGTAAGTGCACAAGTTAGCGGGTGAAAATAAACCTGACATTTTGAGAGAAGGACGGAACAGGGCGGGAGGACGGAGCGCCAGAGAATCGTCATTCGTCTCCATGTTCTGTCCTGAAGGGAGCGCCGCCCGGTCCGCCGCCCCCCCGAGCGACGTGCCGAAGTGAATAACGGCAATCCAATATCCTGGGTGCGATATGCAAAGCGCAGGACTAAAACAGCATCAATGAAATAAAAATACGCTTGTACGCGGTCCTGGAGAGGCCGTTGTATGTACATCGATCGGAAGCTAATCGTTATTAGTTGTAATTTCACTTAAGAGTCTAGCGAGACATTTTAAGCGCCATGACAAGCAACGCATGGCAGTGAAAACCGCGGCGATGACCCGGCGCTAAATGAAGCAATGCGCTTGAGGGCACGTGGGAAGAACGCGGTTTTAACGATCGACGTGGCT
>JAVGVS010000173.1:147500-165000 GCA_032718565.1 Distichodus sexfasciatus
TCTCCTGCGGCCAGCGCCAAAAAGCAACACACAGCATCCACAATGAAGATGATAATTAGCATTTACTCCCGCATTTTTGCAGGCTAACCTGTGGCGTGATGCTTGTCGCTAAGCTTTCAGACCAGGTCTCGACATGAAAAATATGAATAATGCTAAAGTAAATTTATGCAAAATCTGAAGAACACCACCCTCATTTACGCAGCTGGTTAAAGCCCAGGACCTTCTCCGAGCACCACGGCAACACATCCATGTCTGCACAGTTTCTCATGCTGTTGCTAAACTTGTACTGGCCAAAATAAAACATAGCCATGCACACAGACAGCAATATTAGCTAGTGAACAGTAGCATAGCTGCATACCAGAAATTAGTATTGGCTGGTGGAAATTAGCATAAGCTAACAAAATTAACATTAGCTGGTGGAAATTAACATTAGGCGTTAGCTTTAACTAGCAAAAGGCTAATTGCATTAGCTGTGCAAGCATAAATTAGTATTATCTAGCACAAATTAGCAGTTGATGTGCTAGCCTAAATTAGCATCTTCAAGTGAATTTAGTAAAAAATTAGGCTCAGCTAGAGGAAATGTGTTGTGCTATAAGTTAGTAGCGCTAGGAAGTAGCTTACTTGTTCTAGAAGATATAAGAGTTAGCTAGCAGAAATGACCGACAACTACCAAAAAATGAGCTTTGGCTAGCTGTGATTACCTGGAGCGAACAGTACAACCGCGGCATACGTTCATGCAAACTCGTCCGCAGGGCCCGGATAACGAGGCGAACGGAAGCGCTGCCAACTCAGCACGATGTGCTAATGCGACCACAGGATCTCTCGATCCACTAGGTTGTCTCATTAAGCATTGCAGAGTTTGGCGCAGGCCCAAGCTGGAGCACCAATGGACTGCTTTCAGATACAACGCCGGCGCTTTTCCTCTCTCTGGCAGCTGCTCTGAAATGAGAGACAGACTCGGTCAGAGATTAGCAGGAATCCGTGTGCCGGAGCGCGCGAGAGATCACAATGCGTTACGATGTTCAGAATAATGTGAAGAGACAAAGCTTAAAATCCTCAGCATCGGAGGGAGTGGACCTACACCGTGCACGTGCTGCGTGGGTGCAATAGATGGCATGAACTCGGAGTAAAAACACAGTGTGACGTCTTCGTTAGAGCGGAATAATCAACTACATCACCGAGCAAAGAGCGGCTTCACGGTTGGTTTCAGACCCATGGAGGTCTAGGACAAGAGTCAAATTTGACCCCAGTTCCCTCCTCATGGTCCCATAACAGCCACCTACTGACAGCAAGTGTAAGGTGGAACCTTTGGTTCCTTCAGTTCCTCTAATTCATTTAGTTCCTTATAATTACCTCCATTTTCATCTGTTCTACCTGTTCTTACGGTTCCACCAGTTTATCCGGCTTCAGTTCTCCAGTCCACTAATTCCTCATTTTCTCTGGTTCCTCTACTCCTTGGTTTCTGCGATTTGTTTAGTTCATCTGATACCTCACCATACTTTCTATAGCACAACTAAGATGTAATCTAGCGGGTGGTTGTGGTTAAACCTGCTCTTGGTAATCGTAGAAGTTGAGGCTTTAATCCCAAGAGAACCTTAAACAACTACAGTTCAATCTGAAGGAGCTTCAGGGAGGACCATACCCATCATAAAGTCAATCTGGATAAGAGTATCTCACAAATCATAAGGTGGGACGGCCATTGCTAATCCCAGCCGTTGCCGGAGAGACGCAAGTTTCCGACGTTCCGCTGTTTGCCACGGGTCATTTCATCCGAGATGAGGAGAGCAAACACGCTAATAACGTGTCCCCTGACCGATCCCCTCGTCGGCACCACATTCCTCGGCCCAGCCGTGTTTGCTCATTTGAAAAAGCGCGAAAGGACAGAGGACGGGAGGGGTAATTGCCATGAAAATCTTTGAAAATGTCAGTTAAAAGACGGACAGATAAGGGGTGGATTCGGCGCCGAGCGGCAAATCGGCCTCAGAGGTGTGCGATTGGGGGTAGGGGTGTAGGTTTGAGAGATAAGAGGAGTTTGTTCGCTTACCGCCCCCAGTTGCTACTGGGAGATACAAAGTAAATATTAGCACACCGGCACTGCGATATCGGTGAGCAGAGCAACACAGCTCCGGTCTGGATCGCAAACAGATGCAAATCTCCAGTCGAAATTCCCCAAGTAAGGCGAGCAGCACTACGGCATAAACACGGATGTAAACTGTCTGGCTCCCCTGCGGGGAAGAAAGTTTATCCTGTCCGAACTTTATATGGAAAAACTGTTTTTTTACATTTATTTATGTGCAACTGTTACCTACAGCCTGCAGCTTAAGGTTGGAACAGGGTTTTTAGTGAAAAAAACAAAAAACGGAAGGACCTACAATAAGACGGCAGCTCATGAGATGGTCACCAGTTAAGACAAAGGTATGAAGTGAAAGTGAGTGATTATTTTTCATTGTGAACACAGCACAGCACACAGTGCATCACAACGAAATGTGACCTCTGCATCTGACCCGTCCGTGAAGGAGCAGCGGACAGCTAACAAGTGCCCGGGGAGCAGTGCTTGGGGACGGTACCTTCCTCATGAGAACCTCAGCGGTAACTTTGCCGGCCCTGGATACGAATCTGCAACCTTCTGATCACGGGGCGAACACCCTACCGTTACGCCACCAACCGCTCCTGAATTTACAGATGTCTGGGGGATCCTGCTCACATTCCCAAAGCTCCACCACGACCCCCTGCTGAGACGAAGGAAGAGAAGGGACGGAGATGTAGTAGCTGGTGGTTTATAAGAAAGGCTTACAACGGTTTGGGCGTTGATCAGAAGGTCAACAGTTTGGACGCCAGCCCGGTAAAGGTACCACTGAGGTACTCATGATGAAGCACTGCTCCTTCACGGATGGGTTAAATGCAGAGTTCACATGTGGTTGTGGTGCAGTGTAATCACAAAGTCTATCGTAGCACAATTTAGCACTGTGCACCAGTTGGCTCGTCTAAGAGAGAACATTGAGTCTGGAAGTTAGTGTGTGAGACGACTGAAATCCTTGTGAACGCTGCAGCATTAGTATTTCCCATTTTTAGCCTTCTCCTCTGACAAGTGATTCTGAAAGCTCATTACTGCTGATATTACTGAGGTGGAAAATGTTTATAAAGACGTTAAGATCATGGGTAAGTTTACTAAAAGTTAAACTGTAGAAGCAAACTGGAAATGAGTGCAATATTCTCCTTCAATTAAAAAAAAAAAAAAAATCGGCAGTAAAACCTGGAATTCGGCTGCATTTTTTTTCCCAGGGAAATTCCTTAATCCGTGTTGTAAAAGTATAATTAAGGGCTTTGACATTTCAGGTTACAAATGAGGGTGTTTTCTGTTTTTGCAGGTGGTTGTCATCTGATTTTCCTGGTGAGGTCCCAGTGCACCTGTGCTTCTCTAACACGACTGCCTTTTGTTTCATGCAAATGTGAATCGTTAGCGAGCGACTGGCATTATTCTTGCAATTCCCGAGGCGTTGCTCCGGACTTACGGCCGGAACTTTTCCATCGGCTTTTCCGTCTCATTTCCAATTTGTGGGTTTACATGGCGGGTCTTTGAGCGGGTTTGCCCTGGGGGAGAGGGATTACAGCGTCCTCACCATCGCAGCAGACGGACGGTGAGGAAGTCTTGTGCCTCTTGTCTTTTTTCCTCCTCATTCCATTTTCCTTTTCTCAGCATGCTGACTGCACAGAAAGTGCAAGCGGGAGCGTCCTGACTGACAGCCTATTCTAATGGGCTTTTCCTCTCCATCCGCCAGCGGCTTTGTACACTTCAGTCAAAAGCCGGCTGCAGAGAAACCTTCCTTGAGAGATGTAGACGGGGGGGGGCTGTTGCTGCACCTTCGATTCCAGTCGACTGACGTTGACGTAAAGACTCACAGCCGAGTTAATTAATTTGCCAGCACTCTTTATGGGGGGTGTGAAGGTCTCTCACTGACGGCTGGGAATTAATTTGCACACCCGATCTTGTTCTTAATCTCCCTGCTATCAATTTCATATGTAGATGTGCAATCTTTCATTCCGGAACACGACAAAAAAAACGCCATCCGGCACCAAATAGCGGCGGCAAATGAATATTTCTGTTATCGGTAATTGGGAACTAAATGGTGTCAGGCTGCAACGTGAGCGATTTTAACCTGTTAATGAATATGAAGCTTAATTATGCTCCATATCCATCTCCGTTGGGCCCCTTTGCAGGCTGGTCTTTTGAGGTGCGCTAACTGCACCTGTAAAAGACTGAAACGAACCCTTTTCTGCTCAGGAAAAGGACGTGGCGCTCGGCTGAAATCGCTGCTGGGGTTTGCAACCCGGCCCTATTAAAAACGCAATGGTGAAGATGCAGTACGGGCTGGTTATCATTAGACGCATTGTGTCCAGAGCATTTCAATGACAAGTGGAGAGGGGAAAAAGAGCGAGATCTCATCAGTGTGGAGCGAGCGATCTCTCCTCCATCCGGCACGGAGACCTGTCCGGCAGCTTATTAAAGACAATTGGCCAATCAGTTGGGGGAAAGGGGCAGATAATGAATGGCAGAGATGCACATCAGCGAGGAGATTACGGAAACTGACAGTTTGTTTTGAAACCCAGACGGCTGATATGAGCACGAGAAGTCACAACGCAAACGGAATTCAATCAGCGTCACCGCACCGTCACAAAATCGGCATCGACGTTTCGCCGTGTTACACGAAAGCCGACACATCGGTCAAACTGGGACTGGCCGGCACTCTTGATGGAGCGAGATTGGGAATTGACATCCGAGGGAGTCCCTGTGGAGAGTCTGTCTATGAACAAGTGAACTTAGGGCCCAGATTTCAGTCTTCAAACAGCACCATCAAAGTATTGGCTGCAGACGAGCTGGACTGGTTCCTCGGTATGAGAAAGGCGAGCTTGATTAGTTACCTCACAGGATGAGCGAGATGAAGTCACTCCCCCCCCCCCGAGACAAACAAGGGTCAGGGACACAGTTCTCAAATGCAAACACCAAGACTTGCGTCCTGCAGTGAAAGAAATAGAGCTGACGCAGGGAGGACCAGGTATCCCTCGCTTTGTTGTTGCTGACAGGTGTGGGCCAGGGGTGATGCATGTCCAGAGCCAGCCGGTGCTCCCATGCCCAGCATGATCTAGCAGCCCCTGCACTGACCTGCATCAGTAAACAATGTCCGCAGGGCTCTGGAAGGTCTGGACTTTGCTCTACAGGAGGCTGACTCTACGGCAAACCAGGAATGACAAGTTGCTGTGGCGGCCAGGAGGGAGAAGTTTGCTGTTGCCTTGTAAATGCTGTAAGACAAACTTGACACGGTCTTGGATAAAGTTCGGCGTCTTATTCTGAACATAGGACCAAGCAGTCTGGCCTGAAAGGTTGATTTGCAGGCGATGAACGCTAGCAATGAGTACCGCTTCAGGAAAAACACTGGATTGATCTGCTCATATCCCCCTCTTCTCCGGTAAATGCAAACACAAGAAGCGGGCACGGCACACCTCCTCCTCCTCCCCCTCCCAGGCAATCATTCCAAGACGAGTGGCGGAGGTCAAGCGGTCCCGGAGTCTTCATCCCCACGTTACGGAGCACTCATCGGCAGACTGCCAGGAAGCGCTTGAAGATCCTCTCGGCCGGCCTGGCGTGTGAGATGAGGCGTGACACGAGTATTGACCTTGTCATCACTTCCATTTTGACAAGGTAAAAGGGGAGTGCGGGCCGGGTCAGGTCCAACTCATCCGCCGAGGCCGCCTTCCCGCCTTGGGGCTTTAATCCCACGATACTGATGCACCGCCCGCAGACTCTCACTCTCCTCCCCCACTTTTTATTAGCCTCCTCTCCTGTGTTCAGACTGCAGGCAGAAGTGCCGCTTGCCAACAGGGCTGGTGGCACGGCGGTCTAAGCGAGGGAAACTCAGGCAGGTTGAGGGTTGCTGGGTTCAAGCTACAGCGATAGCAACGTGACTCGTGACAGTGTCTCTTTTTTGGCCCGACTTCCAGTCAGAATAGTAGAATATTCACTGCAATGCAGCTGATTTATCGCGACGACTTAAGAGGACGTGGCCTCGGCGAGGGAAGCTATCAGTTTAAACGTAACTGCTCTCGTCCAATTACCCTGAGCTTTTCAATCAGGCCGAGGGTCAGTAAAACGACAGTCAGCTCAACAGCAAGGCCCTCGTGTGACTGATGAGGAAATGATAGCACAGCCATCGCATCCCATTAGCTTTCTTCTCAAGGGTTTGCAAGTTATATTTGCATTTTTTTGATGACTGCAGCTCTTGATAATTGAATATTTGATAAACTCTTAACTAACTCTTGATATTTAACGCTGCACATGTTAGCTGCCCACGTTAGCTGTCTACGTTAGCTGCCCACTGCTGCTTAAAGGATGGGTCAAACGCAGAGGTCACATGTGGTTGTGATGTACTGTGTGGTGTTTTCACAATCACATTCACTCACTTTCACGTTCTTTCTCCATGATGACTTCACCAAAACATCCTTTTTATTTGAATTTAGCATTAGCATTTTCATGCTAATTGGGTGCATCAGACTTTAGCTAAGACTAATTATTTTAGCATATTTAGCACATAGCATCCCACCAACTTTCATTACTTTTATTATATCTACATTATATTTACACAAATTATCAAGAGGCAGAAGAGGTTTTTCATGGTTTTAAGGATGTCGGAGCGGTGGCGTATTATCCCCTTAACGACTAACTTCATAACCAGGACATTCACTACATGTGCACTTTTTGAAGAGTGTAATTAAGAGCTTCCTTATCGTAATTGAACAGAACATGTGTTTTGAAAAGCGAGGTCTGGGAAACCTGTCACGTTGACGAATTATGAAACATACATTCGGTGTCAACCCAAAGTGGCTAATCAGCTCGCAGCAATAATTGGGTACATACAAGTAGACACTAATGCCCTATCTAGGAGCTAATGGAACGCAACACTGCCCACCAACAACCTCAGTTAGCATTCAATTACCCTGCTGCCCAGACAAGATTGGCACCGGTCGCTTATGTGCTGGGTTGACAGCCATACGTCAACAATTAGGACTCAGCTGGAGGATGCGCTACGTCAGCAGGAGCCAGCTGCTCGTCCTTGGACGGCGCTCGCTTAAATTAGCGTCCCGCCACTTATGGGATCAGACAGCTGTTGGGGAGAGCGGGAGTCTTGGCAGGGAGGAGGAGAAGAAGTGGGAAAGTGAGGGATGGTGCCACCCGTGTGAGCCGGGTCACAGCCTTTAGTGAGGTGGAAGGAAAAGTGGATAAAAACTTTACACAAACTCTGGGGAATGTTTTGGAGGAAGATCTTGAGAGTTCCAGAGTGAGCCTTTGAGGAAAGACGTGAGAATGAGAACGGCGGTGGCGGTGAGACAGAACACTGAGGGAAACATGAAGGTGTAGCAGGGCATCGCTATCAGGTGTGTTGTTTCGGATGCACAGCTAAACAATATAATTTAACTCAAACCACAGCATGAAAAGACAAGACCACATCAACAAAAGCACAGGAGTAAACGCGCGTCCCTCTGGTTTTACAGCAACTTGGGGTGGTGGAGTAACGGAATACATCTACCGTCGTCACAAATTCAGATTACAAATGATGACTAGCTATATTGGGTTACGGTAACGGTTTCAATAGATGGTAATGGGAGTACAGTTACGTTGTTAAAAATAATGGATTACGTGACATGTTTAGTCAAATTGTCCCTAAATTCCCCCACTCTGCTCCTCTACAGCGAATCGAGATTTAGCAAAACGTTGAGCCAGTTGGTTAGAAACAGGATAATGTTGTGTACACAGGGTGTGCTGCCACATTGATACTACACACTGATCCAGCATAACAACGCAGAAATAATCCAAAGTATTCAGAGTACGTTACTCACATTGAGCAATCTAACAGAACACGTTACAAATGACATTTTGGGGCATGTATTCTGTAATCTGTAGTGCAATACACTTCCCAACACTGGCTGCAACACCGTTACCAGGTCAAACTTTAGATGATGGAAAATCAAAACTTGTTATAACTTCAGTATCATTTCAGTGCCATTAAGCCACACGTATGGAAAAGTTCCATCAGAAGCGCTGGCAACCCAAAACTCTTCATTTCAGTAAAGTGAGGGGCAGAGATCCATTAGTTCCAGCCCCATTTAAAGCCATCATTGCCTCCCTACTTTGTCACACTCCACAAGTACACGCTTGAAGATTGCTAGAGGACCCGCAGATGATCGACATGCTACCGGCTGATACATCAAGCGCCCTTTTGGTGCTCTTACTCTCCATCGCTGCGGTTTGTCCAGTATTTCCTGCCCAAGATCACGGATCACTGACGCTAATTAGACGGACCTTGATAACTAGCTGACCTCCGCTCTCCGGCCGCTCTAAACCAAGTCCCTCCATCTCCTCCCACCCTCCCTTCCCTCCCTTCTGTGATTCATCACTTCTCTCCCGGGTTCGCAGGCCCTGACAGTGTGACGAAGAGAGATCGCGTTTCCCGCCAGCACTCACGGGACAATGTCCCTCCCTCCCTCCCTCCTCCCGCTTCACCTTCACCACCAGCGCCGGCCTGTCCGAACACCCGCCGGCCTCTCGTGCCGCTGCCGTCGCAAGGACGCCGCGTCTTAAAACCACGGGAGAAAGGGGATGAATGAAGGGTTCAATAACGAGACTGCGGCGTTGGCGGCAGAGACGCGTCACTCGTGGTGTTATTGCATTAGCGGAGACGTAGGGACGGGCGAGGGTACGGGGGGAGGAGGAGCAGGAGCAGGAGCGGAGACGAGAGTGTGTTGCATTTATGAGCTGAATAATGCGGCGTTCTGTTTGCCTGTTTGTGTGTCAGTGATAGTTATGAATCATTGGATGAATCACGGTTGAGTCGAGGCCAAACGCACGTCATCCTCACTCGTTTCGGCAAAGCTGCCTCTGCTTCTCTCTCCCTCTTTAACACAGCAGGCGTCTGATTTTTCCGTCTAATGATTTCCTGCTCCAGTGCGGACCTTGTTGCTATTGCCGAAGCCGCTGTGCCAAATCTGGTAATGCTTGTCGGAAAGAGCAGGGTATTTGTTTGAATCTGATTACGTTGCTATTGGTTTTAGAGACGACGTCTGCAGACTAGCCTTGTTGTCCCTCCTGCATTAGCATAAAAAGTAACCGTTAAGTTGAAAGTGAGCAATTATTTGTAAATGTGAACACAGCACAGCACACAGTGCACCACACGAAGGAAGGAGCAGTGCGCAGCTGACATGGCCAGCACTCTGGGAGCAGTGCTAGGGGACGGTACCTTGCTCATGAGTACCCCAGTGGTACCTTTACTGATCCGGGACTTGAACTCAACAACGTTCTGATCACAGGGTCAACTCCCTAACTGCTACGCTACAAGCAGCCCCAGTTGATAGCCACAGTACAGCTAAAGTTCCAACCACAAAAGTAAGCTAACAGAAGCAATGTATGACATGCTAACGTGGCTAAGAATGAATGAAAACTAATGGAGCAAGTAGCATGTGGCTAATTTCAAACTGATAACCTTCCAATCACACCGCAAACGTTACACTACCCACCGCCACTCATCGTTCCACTAGGGTGCAGCGGCCAACTCTCAGTTATGTTAAAGCAGTGAATTCTTAGCCTTTCCACAGTGATTTCAACACTAGCATACGTTTCCTCCCGTGTTTCCCGGAAATCAAGAAGACATTTCACCAAAATAAACCCGAACCTGCACCGAGTCAACTGGACGTGTTACCTGGAATTTTGGGGCAGTGGTGGTGTAACGGTTTGACAGTTGTCCCCATGATGTCAGGGTCACTGGTTTAAATTACTGGTCATTAAAGGTACCACGGAGGTACTCATGAGCAAAGTACCGTCCCCAGGCACTACTGGTTAGCATTACAGACTCACTCAAGAGTTTCTACAGGATCCTGTGGGTAACAAACGCAAGGACAGACTCTGATGCCAGCTGGTGGTGTGAAGGGTTTTCCACCTCCACGTCCTCAAAGTGACGTGAGAAAAGTGGGATGAAATTAAACAGCGTTAACGTGAGGACGTGCTTCTGATCAGCATGCGTTAGAGTCTATCATCTATCTATCATCTCATAAAGACTCTGCAGATCATCATGAGACGGATCTTCAACTTCTCTAACCCTGTCTCTCCTCGTCTCGCCCGTCCTGCAGCACTGCAGAGGTGAAATCAGGCAATTTGAGCTGCACTCAGACCCGCAAAGAGCTACAGTTGAAAGTTTAGAGATGCACCGATCTGATACATGGATGGGATATGGGTCTGATTAAAGATGCTACCAGCTGGACTGGGTATCGGTGACGTTGGTCTGCAGCTGATCTGTAAATGTGCACACGCTCAACTAGTTCTACATGTGAAGAGTTACTGCAGTAAAGCTGGTTTATTGTTCAACATTCACACTAATCCCTACATATTAATATGACAATGAGCAGAACAAGCAACACAACACTCTACAAGCCCAAAAGAGTTCACTGTTGCACCAAGATTGAGCTCCACGCCGCAGATGTCCAGCACTTTCGGAGAGGGACACGTGGTGAATAAGATGAAATGCAACACAGACTGCATCAGAGACTGACGACGGGTTTGTGATGGAACCAACCCGACTACATCTAAAGAAGCAGGACTCAAGCCTGTCCCTGCTGCAGTAACCCAGGTTTGGGCTGCAGCACTTCACAGAGGAACCAGTGAGAACAGAGTGAGTCCAAAATCCAACACTAGAGTTTCAAGCTAGTGACATGTCCAACCTCAGCGCCGCTGCGAACGTCATCCTGCATGAGGAGCAACATCTAAACAAAGCGGCATGGTGAGCAGTGAAGATGCTGCTCAGGGAAAGAAAGAGACTGGTTTGGAGTTGAAGTTCCTCTCTACAGAACATCTAGTTTTCACATCAGACCCCACCACTAGCAGCAGCACACCTCCATGCAGCGGTGCAGCCAGCACTCGTCCTGGTGTCATCAGAGGGGAGGGACGGGGAGAAGAGGGGAGGGCCGTCTTCACAGCCTGGTATCTCTTTGTGGATCAAGGACGCCGCCGACAACACCGACGCTGGGTCACAATATATATTAATCAGTTTCACCGCGCCATCCGTCTCTCATCCGGCAGCACCGGCGGACCGACTGACCCGTCCCCCGCGTGGAGCGTCACCTTCAGCACCCGCTCTACAGGACGCGCCGTCACTCGACACGTTAGCCACAAGTAAACTGGATTATTCAGTGGCGTCTTCCAGGTGGACTCTGACGTACGAGGCGAGAAGCTGAAGATGCTTTAAACCATCACTAATGTCCAAAGAGATGAGCAACACTGCATTACTTCCTGAGTAGAGGCAGAATGAAACCGTATTGATGTAGTGTGTGTAATTTCCTGCTTGTGGTCTCGTCTGGTGATGGCTCGTATTTATTGATGTATCATTAGTTCATCAGCTCTTCAGTAGCTTTAACGTGCATGGCATTATTAGACTGCAACGAGCTGTTCTTAATATTTAGAAATATAAACTTTTATCACTCATTAAATCAACATTTCTGTATGATTTAATATCATGTTCAGATTTTATCTGCATCAATTATCCGTCTGCCTTTAATGTGTGGAGATGCGTATGTTTATTAATCATTTAAATTAGAATAAAAACAACAACAATTAACAATCCATTAGATTTAAAACACACACACACACACACACACAGAAAAACACACACACACACACACACACACACACACACACACACACAGAAAAACACACACACACACACACACACACAGAAAAACACACACACACACACACACACAGAAAAACACACACACACACACACACACACTCACAAACACACACACACAGAGGAAAACACACATCATTCATCTTTGTCTGCGTGAATGAAGCTGTGTTTGTGTTTTTCTGTGCGGACGTTGTGATGTGTGTTGTAGTGAAAGGCTCATTTTAAGGGTGTTATGATGATGATGATGATGAAGAAGGGCGGCCGGCAGCCGGTTGGTACCGGACTCATTTGGGCGTGAGCTGAGGACGAGGGCATTGTGGGTAAACTGTGTCGTGTTGTGTTCTTGAACCCGGTGCAGGGAGGGGTCGCGGCGTCCACCTGTTCCTCACCGCGCGGCCGGGGGACAGACAGGTGGTCCAGACTCATAAATCTCCAAACCGGCAATCAATCACACGCCACGTCCCCACACCACCCTGCCCGCGTTCCACCCGACGACGTGGGGCCGGCGTCCCCTTCACATGCTCCAAGCGCGGCTGGTGCGGCAGTACGGAGGAGCGGGGCGGGGGGACACTGCGGTTTTGGATTTAGCACAACACGTGGCCGCTCACACAAAACGGCGTTTTACCACGGTACAGTACAATGACGTCAAACAACACCTGTAGCATGCTTTGGGAAATGGGAGAGCTGAGGTCAAGACCACTTAAACCGAGAACGAGACCAGACCAAGACTCTGAAGGGCCGAGACCGAGACCAGACTAATGCACGTTTACGCCACGTGACCAATACACATCTATGACGAGGAAATCACTTCACCGGACGCAGTTATCGACACTGACCACATCACACGTTAAACTCAACAAGCCACGGTGACCACTCCTCAAGACCACACTCACTGCTCTATCGACCTGCAGAGTGGTCATCATGGAGAGACGTTCTATAGCCTAGTGCAGGTGGAGACACTTCTTGATCCATTTGGTGTCTATCTGGAGACAGAATAAAATTATTAGAAAATCAATATGTTTCTATATTTATGTTCCTCTATTGATTATCAAATGGAAGCTCAATTGAAAATGATCAAATGCTAAAGTTTTGGGCGATTTAGAGCCGATCTGGACTCATGTTGCTCTATAAAATCAGCTGCTTTTGGTCTCTCTGGAGGAGAACTTCATTTTCGTGCTTGATGGCGTTCCATATGAGAGTGTTTACGTGGTGAATAATGTAAATAAGGCGCGTTTACGTGATAACTTCAGTTTTTGTGCAGGAATTACTCACATACAGAGGGATGAATATAACGTGCGGTGGGTAAGTCTCGTGATCCTGACGGTGTGTGTGTGTGGTCCAAGACAAGAACGAGACTTTTAAAGACGGCTCTTGTGGCCAGTCTCAGATTTCAGTACTACAACACTAGAAAACGGACTGTAATTTCAAGATTGTGGTACTTTTCCGGTACTACTTTATACTCCACTGACTTTTACAAGCAACTTTTAGCAAACGGAGAGGTACTGGAATAGTACCGTACTCATCAACGCAGACCGAGTCAAACACTTTCACAACTTTCATGAGCACTGATTAGACAGCAGCAGCAATTACGACCACTGCTTTAATCAGAGAAACGCCAAGACAAACCCTGTCTACCTTCATGAGTACCATCAGACAACACGGTCAAACACCAACTAGTTTTACAGGACTGTTCTGCTTTCTAAAAGGTACTCCAACACAAAGCAAACCATTAAAGCTCAGGTACCGGACTTCTTTATGGTAAATTCTGCACTTGTTTCAAAAATTACCAGCGTTATTTTCAGACAAAGTCCTCACTGCTCTAAAAAGCCACACAGCTGCCTAGAAATTGCTCAGATTTGTTCTGGAAACTTCCGCTCTGCAGGTCACTCCCCACTGCGTACAACAACCCAGACAAACCCTGACCAGTACAGCTGCTCTGACCTCCGTTTGACGTGACCCAGGTCACCACAAACCACCGTTCTCAACGCTGCCGAGAGCGCGTTCGGTCAGAAACAGGATTTAAACGCCTGCTTCGACTGACGCCCAAGGACGGGCTGGAGAGGGGCGACGTTCAGCGGTGGGGGTGCAGGTGGTCCCCCGCTGGCAGTAATGGGGGGAACCGGAGTGTAAACGCAGTGCTTTAACGTTGCTGCTGACTCATCCTGATCTGGGGGAGGCCTGGTGAAGCGAGCAGGGACGACACCCTGCCCTGCTGCTGCTGCCTACGTCTGATTTCAGGGAGACAAGAAGGGCAATGCTGCTTTATACGTTTACTCCCCGGTCGAGATAACGGCGGAACCCGCAGGAGAACGAGCGAGGGAGCGAGCGAGGGAGGGGGGGAGGAAGAGTCAGCGTTTGTTTGGATAGTGGCCGTGTGATTTACGGGGTTAGTCTCGCGGAGAGAGACTCCTTGAAGCTATTTTCAGATGCGGCGGCATTATCATTTTAAATGTTTCCAAGGACAAAAGAGAAACAGCGTTTTTACGATCTGCTCGTATTCTTACCGTCCGAGCTCGAAGCATCGTCCCCTTTATTTATATGAGGCTCGTCCGACCAAGCGCATCTCAGCACGGCTCTTCACCCGTCCCCGCTGTTGATGCAGCCAAAAAATCCCGTTTCAGGCCGACGTCTCCTGGTGAAGGGAGAGAACACAAAGATTTCTTTATGGAAAAACGAGCTCGTTCAATAGCAGTGTTTCTTCTGAGCACGAAAGAAAATTGTCAGGCTGAAATTGAAATCTGAATATGGTTTCGGGTAAATGTGACAGCCGTCCAAGCGCTGTGAAAGGAATCAATTTAAGGGGGTGAGGAGGAGGAGGAGGAGAGGAATCGCATTTGTTTGGACAGGGCCAATGATTTACTGCAAAAGGCAGTTGTGGAGCCAGCGTGCAGAGGGACAACTGTGATGGGATGCAGTGGTTGGCAAAAAAGGTCGACAAACTAAGACAAATGCATGGCAGCGAGAAGCACGGACGGAGAAAAACACCACTCAGGCTCATGAGGACGCTCGAGGCCATGAGCCAAACCTGCCAAACTGTGGTGGAAAAAAGGCATGCTGGCACAGCAGCTACCGTCTTCCGGTGTTGCTGAGATTCCTGGCCCTAAATAATTCAGGAGTAGCGCCGCAGAAGGAACGGGGGACGCCGGCTGCAGCAGAGAGGTTAATTGGAGACCGGCCCCCTCTGGAAGGTGCTTATTTAAAAACACATATTAAAGCAGGTGCACCTGCGGTCAGCGCGTCCAGTTCGGCGTTCCCTTCACTTTATCACACACATGCAGAAGTGAGCAAACGTCACCAGTCTTAGCAAAGTTTCTGACCAACAGGAACCAGCCCGAGAGCGCTCTCGTTCCTCAGCGACATCACATCCCACCTCCAGCACTACCACCGCTGTGACCCCGAGCGGGCCCCGTAACCCGAGCTGCTGCAGGAAGCCTGTCCCGAAACGCGGAGATGGAAGCGGCTCTGGATGAGTGTCTGCTAAACGCTGTGAATGGAAATGTCATCGCTCCTGAGATAATCATAAACCTGGATAACGTAAAGAGAGATAATCTGCATCATTCACAGCTAAATGTCACGCTGATTGACTCGAGCTCGAAAGACGCGTCGCTACTGAGAGAAGAGAAGATATGTCCACAATCAGTTCAAAGCTTACAAATTACAGCAAATCAACATCATTAGGTATAATTTTCGTTATTAGCCAGCCAAAGTTAGTACAACCTGGGTAAATGTATTTAAGAAGCATTTTGACTGTAGACCAGTGTTACTGCTAGTTAACGGAGCCGATAATCAATATTTGGAACCAAAAAGAGAAAATCTGTCAATACGTTACATTTCACAAACACCTTTATTTAAATAACTTTGCTGTTTATAAATACTTCAACTTTTGACATTATTTTAACTCAACTTTAACTTTATTGTTGTGGGCGGGACATTAGATGAAGCAGCGGGTGGAGAGCAAACGGCACAGAGAGAAGAGACGGCAGCGGAGCCGCAGTAGCACCTTGTGATCAGTGATCAAATTAAACACTGATACTGATGACCAGCTAAATGTTTAATACCAGCCCCTGATGACCAGTCCACCCTTAACCACAACCACGAAGTGAGGTGAAGTCTACACTTGAGTGGGCAGTGCTTGGGGACGGTGTGTTGATTGATTTGATTTTTGTATCAGTAAACAGCACATGAAGGATAACACGGTTGGCTCCGATAATCGATCGACCCTTAGTTAAAACTAGAGGTGGGCCGATACCACTTTTTTATGTCTGATACCGATAGCGATATAGTAAATGTCTGCTGATACTGAACAAATCCGATACAGTCTTTATTTAAACATAAAATAATGCTGTAAAATGTCTGAATACATGACTGAGATTATTGTTATATTTAAGGAAATGCTTGATTTAAATACACTGTAATAATTACACACACGTATATGTTAAATTATTTCTCACAAATTGTTCTTTTAGACAAATATTTCCTCTTTCTTATTGATTACACTATAACATTCTAAAACTGAAAAAATTTGATCAATTGAAAATGAAATACTGAAGTTTGTCATTTTCAACCAGTTTGGTTTAACCAGTTGAACCAATAAAATGAGCAGCTTTTACAGAGAACTACATTTCCCACAATCCTCCGCGCGAACACCCGGAGCCGTGTCACAATGATGCGTTGGGCACGCGCTCCCGAATAAACCATGGACTCATTAACACAGCGCGTGTGTTTACATCGCAAAAAATGTCGAAAAATGTTTTTATGCATTTACTTGTGTTTTAGTGCAGGAACATCTCACAAATACTTTCACATGCAGAGGGATCAGGTCTCGTCTTGATCGCGCCACTGAAGACGTTGTGTCACTATGAAGCGTCCGTGTGAAATACAAGCGGAGCTGCTCTAGAGTAAAATGAATTAAACCAAGCTTCCATTCTAGAAAACTTGCCCCGAACATCTTTTATAATAGAGTTATTGGAGTTACTGGAACAGTGGTTTCAGCTCTACTTTACCGCAGTAACACTTCTCATGCAGAACCAACTGAGTGTACACGCATTTACAGATCGGCTCCATAGAACGCCACCGATACCCGATCCAGCCGCTTGAGCCGTTATCGGACCGATACCCATCCACACATCGGATCGGCTACATCTCTAGTCAAAACCACCTTCTGTATCTGCTTGGAAAGTGTGGAACACACCAGGTACCAACCCTGACATTTCCCCTTATTAGTGAATAAAGTTGGTGACACAACAGCTTCTTCTACTCTGGCTTTCCTCAAGTGATGCCACCGGCCCTCTGAGAGAGAGAGAGGAAAGATAGATGAGGATCATCACCATGTCACTTCCACCGAGGACAACCCCACAGTGCCACATGGAAGTATTACTCACACCAACAAGAACCCAGGCAGCAACATCCCCAACATCAGCCAAAATCACCTTGACTGTCACTTGCAACTCTCTCCCAGCGTCTTGTGGCCTGCGTTTGGACCCGATCACATTCCGATGCCGTCGTGAGACTCGAGGAGAAGCTCGTTTACAGCATCTCCTCCCACCTTTCCACCCCACAGAGCCCTCACGGCACCGCTCTTTAATCCACACGGCCCACCGTTTGGGGATGGCCAAAAAGAGGACAGGGAACAATGGAGACTGCTCAGCGGTCAGATCGTCAGCAGCATCATTCACAACCACCTTCAGTCTCGTGAGCGGAGGCTCTTTATTCGCCCGGAGCTGCGCTAATCAGTCCACGCAGGTTTGAAAAACGCCGTCCAGGCTACCATTACA
>JAVGVS010000173.1:172500-277500 GCA_032718565.1 Distichodus sexfasciatus
ACACCTTCAAACTCCTTCCCGATATCAAATTCCCAGAAGGTCAACGCGAGGACGACGCTGCGACGGCGGAACGTGGAGGGGGCGGATGGCTGAAGGTTGCCGGAGTTGCTGGTGCGATTAAGAAAACTCTGCCTCGCAAATCCAGAGATCGCAGAGAGTGAGGACGGCTTTAAATAGTCGCTGTCTAATGGGCAATCGATAGACGAGAGGCGGATGATTTAGAGTCCGTCCGGAGACTAATGACACCCCAGACACCGGGCAATAACAGCTCCAGCGTTGGAGTTTTGCAGAGGAACAAAATGGAGACCACATTTAGGGGCCGCCACACCCCAAGCCCCCGACTGTGTCTCTCCAGGGGAAGAGGTGAAGAGAGCCGAATGACCGGTGGAATACGGGAGCAGCATCATCTAGAGTTAATTTTGGGGGAAAAACTGGCATCGATTGGCAAAGCTGTTTACGGTGGAATGCAGGAGGAGCCAGAGCAGTGCACCTTCACTCGCTTTTCTGGAAGAGATGAAGAGCGGCAGAGCACATCCGTCCCGTCTCACGTCACACAAATTAATAACCCTACCAGCTAAAAGTTAAATTACGACGTGCAGTGTCAGCTAGAGGGGACAACCTAGAACAGCAGGTATTAACTAGAAAGTGGGTATTAACTACTCTATGGCAATGTGCTAACAAACTAGTTAAATAGGTTAGGCTTCAAATGCTAGCTGGGTTTGGTGATTTGCTAGCTAACCAGTCGATGGTTTACGAGGGCACAGGATTTGCTATGACAACGTGCTAAAGTCTTTAATGTTGCTGTTAGCTGTAGCTTATAGCATGCTAGTCCCATCTGGTGACTTGCTACCGGTTGAAACAGCTAGCTGCCAGTTCGCTAGAAGGTAAATCAATCTGTCCCGTCGCATGTTCAATGTCAATTAATCAAACTGCTGGCTGATTTAGAATAGCACGATTGTTGAGCACCTGTGATGACTGCACGTCCGGTTAGCATGCGGTCATCAAGCTTTTTGTCATGTTACTTTAAAAATAAGGTGCAATAAAAAACTGCAAAATGAAATAAAATTGTGACTCTGCAACTATGCAGCTGCCTGGCGTTGAGAAAGGGAAGAGGGTAGAGCTGCTTCTCCAGCTCGCGTTAAAACGAGGAGTGATTGAGCACCTGATTCGCCCTGCGCGACGACACCTGCCATTTCCATTAATCCTGCAGAATTCCTCTGTCCCGCCGTTCCTCGGCCTGCAGCGAGAATGACAAGCGTCTAACAGGTGCCGAGAGACGCCTTCCTGCCGTCTCATTTCCTGAGACGTGACCTCGCGGTTAAGGGTCGTCTGCCGTCGGCACCGCCGGCGCTGTAGACGGAGGAACTTTCAGACTTCATTTAGCTCAGGACTGACGGCCCTGCAGCATCGCGGTTTGGAGCAGGCTCTGCGGTGACAAATTTCATAATTTGCTAGCTAAGCTAGTTGTACCCGGAGAACACAGCATGCTAAAGACGGCTACTAGTTTGTAAGCCTAAGTCAACAAACTGTCAAGCTGCTAGCAAACAGACAGTGTGCAAACAGGTTGGTTAGCTGAGCTAACTATTAAATGCTAAGCATGCTAAGATGTTTAATAATTTGCTAGTTACTAAAATAGCCAGTTGCTAATTATATTAGCAATATATTATATTATAGCGGCTAAATGATATCATAAGATTCTGGAACAGATAGCATGCTAGTCACATTTGATAACTTGTCAACTACCGAAAGAGTCAGTGGTTAGCTAAAACAGAAAGGATGCTATGTCTATGTGCTAACACTCTAGTTCAGTGAGTTATTAAACGTGCCGATTAGCTTTAGCTAGCTTCAGAAATAATTACTGCTTCATTTACATCCAATTAGCTGGTGGTTAAATGAAGAAACTCACTTGAAATCTCTGGACTAGAGAGTGTCCACAAAAACAACAAGACAGGTAACTTGCTAGGCTAAGCTAGGTTTAACACATCAACACCATGTGCTAAAGTATGTACTATAAAATATAAAATACTTTAGCACTGTCGCATTTTACAGTTTTCTAGTGGCTGGAGTTTAGCTTTTACTGAAGTTGTTTACTTGGTCTAAGTTTGGGTTTACGGAACTTCCTACAACACGTTAGCAGCAAATGAAAGTGGGAATTAGCACTAGCTAGCAACAGCAAGCATTAACAATCCATTAGGGACAAAGGCTGAAGTTCAAAGTGAAGTAAACTTTCATTCCAACTCTCTTCTACGATGTTTATAGCAGCTCATAATGTTCCAGAACTCAAACCCAGAACCTGATGTCCCGCTGTGTTCCATCTTCCATAAGCCTCTTAGTCACAACCTGCCTCTGCTTGGCGTCAGGTCTCCGTTAGCCACCCTCGTAGCTCATTTCCGACCTCCTTTTCAAATATTGAGCACTGAGCTCCATCACCTCCACCTGCAAAGTCCCACTTCATACTCCAAAGTCCATACATCACCTGTTATTAACCCTCCGTTGGCATATAATACACGTTCGCCACAGGTACAGGTCTCCGCTGGCACGGCAGCGTCACCATGCTAATGACGCTCGTGTTCTTAGGCCTGGCAACTCCCCCCATTCTTCTCACGCTAAAAGAGTCAGCTAGTGGCGAGCGAGGCGGATTGATGGCTGCTGTTCAAGGCTGCCGGATTCGGCTCTGACAAAATAATGGAAGAAAGACATATGGCAGGAGTTGAGCTCGGGAAGCCCCAGGGGAAGCCGGGTGCTCGGAAAACACGTTGCTGCTGATGAAGCGTTGGAGGCCGAGCGAGAAAAGGCCAGAACTGGGGAACAAAAAGAACCTTTGGTGCTCGGAGGGAACATGAAAATTATACATTACAGTGCACAAGGCATGAAAAACGGGAGTCCTTTTCCAGGACACGTTTGGTTGGATGTTGCAGGCCTCAGATGACCAGGAAAACTGAACTTAAGAAGCCTTTTGGATGAGAAGAGAAACAAGTTCAAAAAACTAAAAGAAGGTCCAGTTCCCTTCCATTCAAGCTCTAAAGACTGGCCATGTCCAGGACGACGGAGAAGAACCAGCACAAGCCAAATGAGGGGAGACCTGGTGCACTAATGCTGACACGTAAAAACACCTTACACCATCAAGCCAACAGAGGTAGCTCTTAAACTTAAACCCGCCTCCTGCATGCTAGGACTGGAAACCCCACAACGGAGCAGCAGCGACCTGGGAGAAGCTGTCATATCACAGTAACCTTTCTAGGTGTAATCGTTCGGTTCGTAGCGGGCCACGGAGTCAAACTAGCGCTGATCGCAGAGCACTGGCTGATATTTAAAAGCTGCATTGTTCCAAATGCCACCGTCAGGCATTTACAGACAATAGATTGGCAGCTTTTTCTTCATAAACAAGTCCAAAAACGCAGTCGCTGGGTTGAAGAGGAGCTGTGCCTGCTTTATTCATATCGGTTCTACAATGCAACGCTCTGTACTTGACGTGCTGAAACAGGTGTGCAATTAGAGTCTGGATGAGAAAGGAGACTGTAGACTGTCTGGTACCTGTTTATTAATGTACGCTGTCGATCCGTGGAACAGTAAGTTCTTCTTCAACTCACATGATGATGCACTTGAAGATCAAACTAACACCTACTGGGATGGATGTAACCAACTTTGGGATCATGTCTTAAAACTAAAGGCACACCAACTGCTAACCCCTGCACACCCACGTTCAACCAGCTGCAATTGTTGTTGACTGGACTTACTCAAACCTATAGAAGGAGGGTTTGCACGCAGCTTTAAGGAACGTTATTACCTCTCGCTCGCCCCAACAGTGGAAGTGCTATACAGTTGGGAGCTTTCATATTTTAATCGAGCTTCCTCGTCCTTCGACGACGGAGCGCCGCTGGCCTCCGCCACCCAAATGAGGTTGGAAATTGCCTATTTTTCCAGTGGAGGAAGAGCAATATAACCTCTGGCCGATTCTGCACCAGCCTCCACAATAGAGCCGTGCCCTCTAAAAGGCGGGCGACGGGGAGGGCGAGCGCTGGAAGCACTACTCCAGCGCTATTCCGCCTTCTCTGTCCACTTACGTTGCTCACCGCTGTCGCTTTCAGACGAGCGCCGTCGGGGAGAAGCGGGCACTAAGCCGAATCAATAGAGTTTATAAGTTATCAGCGTCTTTTTTAAAAGACTACACAGTGGAAAGGGCTTGCACAAGCAACTTCCATTCAGACGGGCCAAGCGACGCTCCCTGTCTCCGGTCCAGGATGAATCGGTTACGCCACCGCTTAGCCTCATCTCAGGCTGCTCTGGGAGGGAGTTAGCATATCGAATAGAGCCGCTTTGCCCTGCCAAAAGCTCACACGTCGGGAGGAAGTCTAGATAACTAAGCCGGAGTTTGCCTTGGTGTCAATAAACATACATATGAGCAGGTTACCTGGAAATGAACTTTGGCTATGTTTTGGGAGTCAAACCATCTCAGCAAGTCGTGAGCCCCGCCCTCGTTCATCCCCACTGGTCCTCTTTACACCTCATTTGCACAAAATGAAACTCTAATCATGTTTTTATGACGGTAAATAATTGTAATTATGAAACTACCCACAGATCACTTGAGGGTCGAATGGGATTGGTCAGGTGGCTTGAAAATCAATTAAGCAATTAAGCAATTAGCCAGCTCATCTGCATATTCAATATTACTTAATTGTTGATCATTTTGTAGCCCGTTTTCTGCCGTGATTCCACTTGCAGCAGTGCTTGGGGACGGTACCTTGCTCAGCGGTACCTTTTATCAGTCCGGGACTGATCACAGAGGCCATTACGTTAACCGTTACACTACCGACTGCCCTGTCAGCTGTCCGTGATGTTAGCGTGTGCTAGCGGTTATGCATTCACGTTAAGCCTCCTCTTGACTGCTTCAAAATGGAGTCAGCATAGCGAGTAGATGCTCTTCGCATTGCCAACGCTGGCACGTCTAGCCGAAGGACGCAGGAGTTTTTCTCGCCATCAATAAACATACAGAGCGGCGTGGACATGGGGAAATAATGACGCCCATTAGCTGTGGAACGCGGCGTAATCGGCTGTGTGTTTGAACTGCAGGAACAGAGTCAATGTTTGCTGATTATTACAGGTGCTGAATATGGATGAGACACGCGCCTCAGTTGCCTTCCCTCATCCACCAGTCACCATGCTCACCGCTAGCTTAGCCAGACTCCTCTACACTGCCACCTTCTCATGCAGGGTGGAGGAGGGGGGTGATGTGGAGAAGGATGAAGACATGAAGGAAAGAGTGAGAGGTAAAAAAAGAGAGATGACGAGCTGGACAGCAGGACGATTATACCCTGTGTTTATGGAGACAGCAGCGTCTGGTGAAGACAAGTGACCAAGTGTCAAAACACCTCGACTGGACAAACACCACACACTAGCACAGACAGGAGGAGAAGAGAGACAGCCGGAAACACAGAGAGAGTTGAGTGTGCTTGTGTGTGTTAATTAGTAGACTAGCGCTGCTAACGGGGCTAACACACCGCTCGTTTAAAGTCACGGCTAACAACAGCAAAGTGAGCATAAAGTTGAGAGCGCCGGTGCTCTGTGTGCTAAATGTCAAGTGTGCGGTCGTTTCATGCCTCATCTCTCAACGCTAACGGCTTCGTGCTAGTCCGCTAATGCCCCAGCTCGGCTCATGGAATGCACAGATCGCTTTCATCGGTTCATTTAGCCCTGTGTGAGGTGATGTGGAAATTAGCCATTAGCAATCACAAGAGCTAAAACGCACATCCTTGCAATCTACCGATTAGCAATCAGCTCACAAAGCTAACACAACTAGCATGCTAATTTGCAGAAAGTTAGTACAGCAAAGTACAATAAGCAAGACAAAATGACACTGTGTTATTATGGCTAATAATGGCTGTTTTAACACAACATGCTAATTAGCAATAGTAAAAAACAGTAACATAGCTAGCTAAACTAAACTCTGATTATATAACTAGTTAGCTTTAACTGTAAAGTCATTACATGCTAAAGGGAATTACAGTGCTACATTATCATCCAATATTAGCTGAAATTAGCTTTACTGTTGGATATTATTTAAGAGCTGCTCATAAAAGCTAATGCTAATTTTCATTAGCATGTTTATGGGAATTGGAGTATTGAAATTAGCAATAACTTAAAAAACTAACATTAGCATTACCCAAGACTTTGTTAGTTGAAAATAATGCTAACTAGCAGAACTGGGCATAAACTAAAACAAATTAGCATTAGCTAGCAGAAATTAGTCATTACAAATGGGCGTTAGCATTACAAAAGAAGTTTGTTTTCTAACATTTCAAACCCAGAGTTCCACAAAGTGCTGTTTTGCTTTAGCTTTAGCTGCAGTTAGGAGCTTCATGCTTCACGCCAAACTCTCTTAACCAAACCGTGAAAAGTTGTGTTAGCATAAAAAAATCCATAAGTAGCAGATCAAAACCTTAGCTGCTCTTTTCGCTAGGCGTTTGAGGTGGTATGAGCGAGCGGCGTTAGCTTTAGCACAGAATCCGTGTAATGCCACTAATAATGTGTCTCTTTGAACCCAGAGATGCTAACCACTGATTAGCCACTGCGCTAATGGTGCGTAATGTCCTCATTTCACTGCTAGGTGTGAAAAACACTCGCTGGCCCCAGGGGCTTCACCATCCACCCAGTTAACGTTAATTTTGGTCACACACAATGGTCACACACGCGCACACACACCCTTTTATAGTCCATTTGCAGTGTGTGTAACACCATTACCCGCTAAAGTCACCACTAAAATAGCCGTTAAACGCCAGCTTTGCATCCCAACAGTTCCACTGTCCTACTAAAAAAAAAAGTTAGATAAACTTCAACCAACAGCAGCTACCGCTACCTATTTTAGTCATCAGCATGGCTAACATGGGTTTCTGCCACATTAGCGTCTTTTGTTGGTTTTATGCTTCGTCACTGGTCAGGTTTTAAAAAGGGATACGATTAGTTAGCAGCACGTAATAACCACCGGACCGCCTACGCGTCCCCGACGGTGGGGAAATATTTGCTCTGTGCTATCGCGGCGGATAGATTAATAGCGCAGCATATTAATATGTAGCAGGGGGCTAGCGGGAGGGAAAACAAAGACATTAATCAAAATTAGACGCCAGCGCAAATAAGTCGTTACTCTTTAACTGGCACTTCAACAATCAGGCAGCAGGGGTTAGGGGTTAGGGGCTAAATCAAGGGTTCTAGGAGACTAGGGTTGAATTGGGGATTCTAGTTTACACATCACCGTCGCCGTGATGCACATGCTGCTATACGGACTACTTCCTCCACAAATGACTGTTGCTACAACACTGCTATATAATTTAACTTATAATTTAATGATTTTCTTTGCACTGCCGCTACTTATTTGCACTAACATTCAACGCTGAATGTAGACTGGATGTAGAATTCTTCATATTATAACTGGCTTCTAACCTCTTGCACATGCAGTGTAAAAGTCACTTTCCACTTCTCTACCTCTAGTTCTAGTTCTAGTTTAAAGTTATTTTTAATATTCCACGTCTAGTTTAAAATGTATATTTTGTATTCTATTGATATATTGTTATTCCATGTGCCTTATTTGTTCTTTGTTCTTTATTTCCTATTGCACTGTAAAAACTGGAGCCACGTGGTCTCGTCTCTCTGTATATCTGTACAGTATATAGCAGAGATGACCATAAAGTTGACTTTGACCTTTGACCTAGAGATTAAGGATTTAAGGTCTGGGCTTTATGGCTCAATCAAGGGTTTTGGAAATGTAGGGATTTAGGGTTAAATCAAGGATTCTAATAATTCGAGTTTAGAGTTAAGTCAGCGGTTCCAGGCATTAAGGGATTCGGATTATAGTGTTTTAGAGGTCATCTGGGGGTTCTAGGGATTAGGGTTAAATCGAGGTGAACCAGGGTTTTGAGTTTAGGGTTAAGTTAGGGTTGTAGGTAGGGCTGCAACAAATGACTATTTGTAATCGAATAATCTATCGATTATTTTATCAATTACTCAAGTAATCAGATAAAAAAATGTAAATAAAAATGGCAATACATTTGTTATTAGTCTTACTGTAGTGTGAGTAGAAGTTAGTCATATACGCTTTATGTTGTTGTATTCAGTTGAAAATGAAGAAACATGAAGTTCAAGGGTCATTTTGAACCAATTTGGCCAATAAAATGAGTTGCTTTTGGCCTTTCTGGAAGAGAACTGCATTTCCCACAATCCCCCGCGCACGCCACGGAGCCGCGTCACAATAAAGGGTTCAGCGCGTTCCGGAACGAACTATGAAAAGAAATCGATGGTAAAATCTTAATAAATGTCTGTATTGTGAGTGGAACGCTGGTTGTTGTGGTTATTTATCAGCTGAAATATGCGTTTTGTCTGTAATAAAGGGGACGTTTTGACGGAAACTGAGCGTTTTAGCGAGTAATGACGCTTACAAACAGCGTGGTGTTTACATCGCAAAAAATGTCATTTATGCGTTTTTACTCATTTACTTCTGTTTGTGCATGAAATATCTCACAAATACGTTCACACACAGAGGGATCTATTCTCGCCTTGATCGCGCCACTGAAGATATTGTGCGTCATTAATAAGCGTCTGTGTGAAACATAAGCGGCACATGCTGTAGAGAATAAAATGACTTAAACCAAGCTTCGATTCTAGAAAAATTGCCTCGAGCATTTTTTGTAATCGAATTATTTGAGTTATTCGAACAATCGTTTCAGCTCTAGTTGTAGGGTTTGGGTTTAGGGGTTTAGTGCTAATTTGGAGGTCCTATGTTTTAGGGGTAAGAGCTTTAGTGTTAAATCAGAGGTTGTCTGGTTACAGATTTAGGGGTAAGTTTACAGTCCTAGGGGTTGGGCTTGAGAACGAAATCAGGGGTCTCAGGGTTTAGGAGTTTGGAGATAAGTAAGAGGGTTTAAGATTAATTTGGGGTTGTGGATTTAGTGCATTCGAGTTTAATCAGGTGTTCTAGAGGTGTTCCACACAAAGGTGATCATGATGACAATACTCCTAACGTGGTGTCTGTTGCTTATTTAACTGTAATTTACTGTCCATAATTAATCTGTAATTAGTTCATACCAGGCAGTGATATCAGGGGTGTTCTGGCTCTAATGCAGAGTTACGCTACCCTCCCGAATCCACAGCCACTCTAGCAGCCTCCGTCCTGTCCCAGTCCCACTCTTAAGACTCACAGTTTGGCGCAGTGCCAAGGCCTGGGGTCGGGGTAGCGCTTTTATAAAGAAGCAACATAAAAAAGCTTTTATGAAAATTTGATAACCATAGTTAACAGTGCAAATAAAGTGAAGCTGCCCGACGTCTCCATATCCCCCCTGCAGCACCTAACATACGGCGGAGGCGCTGCAGCTGCCAGCTTGTTAAAGACTGGAGTCTTGTTTTATATATTCATATATTTTTTAAGATCAGTTTTGGCAAGTCCACCGCAGTATCGGACCATTCCCCCGGGGATCTCGTGCCCTCCTTTGTTAATGGGAACTGAGCGGAACGTCGCCGGCATTTCCCCTCAGGAGCACGACCGTCCATCTGCTTTTGGTCATAACCTGCCGAGTGCAGGCCGACTCCCCTGCAGGATGGGGTAGGACCGAGGATAACGAGACTCTCCAGCGACTCAAAGTGTAGCACTTCAGGCTAGAGCTCGACCGATATTGATTTAGCAGGGCTGATATCGATGCTGATTATTGAAAGTTAACACGGCCGATAACTGAGATGCAACAGAAAGAAAATCTGTCAAAATGTAGAATTCTCCAAATACCAAGCTCAGCCGGAACTCTCCTCTCTCCTCTTCTCCTCCTCGGAGCTTCACGCTGCGCTGGTGTGTGAGTGTGGTCTGAGTGACAGCAAGGCTTCAGTGTTGACTGGCTGCTACTGGTGTGACATGCAGCCAATCAGAGAGTGTTGTGGGCGGGACGTTAGATAAAGCAGTGAGTGGAGAGCAAACAGCACAGGGAGAAGAGACGGCAGTGGAGCCACAGTAGCACCTTGTGATGACTTCATATCAGTGATGATCAAAATTAAACACTGATAATCGGCAAAATCACTAATATCAGCCCCGATTATCGCTCGACCCTTACATCAGACCTAGTGTTTTTCTGGAACAGCAAAATAAGCTTTTAAACCCAGGACGCCGGAGAGGAGACGTGATCCAAACGAGGCCTAGAAGTAATTAGAAAACTGTACATCTGGAGGAGGCGGAGCAATGTAGCAGCACTGCTGGAGCTCTCATTATCACGTAACCTCATGCAACCACCCTGGTTTAGTTCATCAGGCACTCCTTCCTCCTTCTGCTTCTCCCTTTTGCCGTCACGTTCCAAACGTTCCGAAAAACCTGTTCTCATCCCACCTCCGAACATAAATCTCTTAACGACAGGGTGAAGTTTTCCTTGTTCTTCTATCTGTCTTTTATCATCAAAAACGCATGACAAAGGAAGTTAAAAGCAGCAATTGACAGAAGACTATCGTATACGTCACGTCAGTGATCAAACATTGTCTTTTGTACAGCGGATTCCAGACAGAAGCAGAAGATGAAGGTGAGGTTCTGTTTCATTTTCCTCAAAATGGAGAAGCCAGGACTATTAGTCTCCGTCCTGCACTCATGCCCAAACCCAGCTGTTCTCAGCGAGCAAATGACTGCTGATACTGCTCAATGCCTTCACTTGACCTTTCCACAAAAACGCTTTCAACGTGGAGGTGTAACAGCGCAACACCAAGACATATATACACATGAAATCATCTTTGGGGGAAATTACAAAGTGCCAGCTTGTTCACTCAAAACGCTTTCCGCTGTTTAAACAAACAAGGCTGATGTGAGCAGGACCTGGACCTGCAGAAGCTCCTTTCCAGAGTGACGTTTCCTAACAAAGAGCATCTTCAGGTTAAACCCCAATAACCTCAAGTTGCTCCAAGGAGACCGTCTCTGGGCAAGGCCACTGACCCCAAGTTGCATCAATGACAGACTCCGTGGAGCAATTTGGAGTTGGTGGTAGGCTAGTGCACAGACACTCACCTGTGGGCCAAGAGGTTGTGGGTTCGAATCCTACCTCCAGCACTACTATCATTGGGTCCCTGAGCAAGACACAAAATCTTAAGTTGCTCCAGGGAGACTGTCCCTAAAATTAGGAAAGTGGGAGTCGCCCTGGAGAAAAGTATCTACTAAATGCCGTAAAATGCTCAGGGTGGAACTGCCGGAGACAAGGACCACTCTGATGGTGCTGAAGAACCCAATGATGCCATGAGAAAACATCTGGAACATTCTCACAGTGCTGTATTTGAAGTTTGCATGCTATGAGTGATGCTTCTCAGTCATGCAGCATATGGTAGTGTTGAACTCAAGACTGCCATGTCCCGGGTGATCGAGAACCTGCACAGACAATATGGAGTGCTCTAACAGCCAAAGCTTTGGATCTCTGCAGGGGGTTTAAGTCACTCAGCAAACCTGCCGGACTGTGGACGACAAGCGACACCTCTGACTCGACCCTGACCCCAGACTTGCTGGTTTAAAAGGGAGCGGAAGAGGAAAAAGAGATCTCTCAGGTGACGGGCGTTTAGACACGTCGCTGTTAACCCTCCCTGAGGGAAGGAAGCTCTCCAACGGATTTGTAAGTGATAATCGCAAAATTGGATCACGGGGCTGGCTGCCCTCGGAGGACGGCTAGCCGGACGCGGGGACGGGCGGATTAGATGGCGCGGGTGATTTGTGGCGGGCGACCGTTTTCTCTCGCCGCTGATTAGATGATGTTCCTCTCGCGTTATCAAGGACAAACCTTCCCTGCGCTGTGGAAAAGGGGCTTTATGAGATTTAACAGATGAAGGTCGGGAGTCGATTTATTATTCAGAGTTCCGATAAATTTCACTGTTTATGTTCATTTATCGGCAAGCTCAGCTCACATTCACATCCTCGCATAGCGTCTTTTTACTTATTTAAATATACCCAGGCAGCAAGATCAACCTCATGAACGTGTTTTTACAAATTTAAGCCTTAAAGCACCAACGTTCTGGAAGAGGAAGATGCTGACTCGCTTTCAAAGTTACTTCTGATGCAGAACATGAACAGTACTTACAGGTAGCTAAAGTTCTGGAAGTTTGGGCTACAAACTAGCTAGCTAGCATATTACACAGCTAGCTTACTGAATTAGCATGCTAGTATTTATTCACAGCAGCAACACATTTAGATTCTGCACCACGTTCACTTTCACTCAATGCCAGAACTGCCCCACTTGCGATTTGTGCAGTGACGCCGCGGTGCTTTGACGCCTTGCGAGCGCATCTTTAAAAATATATAATCATCATAATATAACAAAGCTTTGTAGCAGCTAGTGGTCTGACCGTCTTACTTTTAATCTCTCACAGCTGTAATCAAACGACTCGTTCTACTGCAAAAACGCAGAAGCGGGAGTTATGCAACGGCTGGGATTTTGGAGCGCGGTGCCGAGTGGCATTAGCTCTAATTGAAAGGGGGTCATGATTAAAAAAAAAACGGGCCCAAAAGAGCCTTAATTATTCAGACGCTTCAATCTGGCGCAGCTTCTTCTTTCGTAACGAGTGTGTTAATAAAGAAGCGCTGTTGAGTTTCGCCTTCATGTCGACTCACAGCGACTCGGCCCCGAAGGGAGGCAGGCCAAGGTTTTTACAGTTGAAACGAGGAACGCTGATTAACTGAACAAGCGTCTCGTCAAGGCGGTGCGGCGGTAGCGGAGATGGCGGTATTAGTGCCGTTTTCTCCCTCTTGTCGTTTGGCAACGCCCTGCTCAGCTGCTCCGCTGGACGCTAGTTGGCGACGTCAAATTCACTTGCTGAAGCAAGATTTACTACCTAACCTCCTAATGCTAAGGTGCGGTAGAACGGATTGTAGTTGCTAGCTTTATGCAAGTGCATCTTTGTACCAGGTTTTGCTAACGCTAGCTTCATTGTTAACCCTCATTTTTACAAGGCTAATTTCCGCCAGTTTCAGAGTTAACGCTAGCATCGTAAGCACTAATTTGCACAAGCACGTCTGCATCTCTATAACTTCAGCTTCAGCGCTAGCTTGGTAAACGTTAACTTCCACGTCTGCATAAGAGAAGTCCCGCCGCCGTATGCTAGCTGCTGTTGTAATGTACGAAGTTGTATCTGTTGACGTCTTAGCGGATGAGCTAGCTTGTTAGCGTGCAGGTCTCAGGAGGTGCTGTAGTGTTGCTAGGCAACGGCTGATGAAAGAGCAGGAGATTAGAGTCACATGACCACAGACTTTACACTGACTCCGGCTTCCAGCTACAACTCTCTCCCTCTCTCCCTCATCGTGTCCATCTGCATCCCTCCATCTCCCTTACTCATCTCTTCTTCCTCTTGTGCTCAGTCTCTCTCTCTTTCTTTCTTTATGTTTCTGCTTCTCTTTTTCCTCTTTCTTTCCTTTTTCCTCCCGCACTCCTTCTGCTCCCTCTCTCGCTCCCTTCATCTCCCTCTCATTCCTTCGGTCTCTCATCTATTTCTCTTCTCCTCTGTCTCTGTCTCATTCTCTTTTTCATCAAATCTTTCTCTGGTCTCATCCCTCTCTCTTTTTCTTCAAGTAAATAACCCTTTCGTTCTTTCTTTCATTCTTTTGTTCTTACTTTTTTCATTCTTTTTCATTCATTCATTATTTTCACTGATTTCTTCTTTCTTGCGTCTGTTCATTCATCCATTCATTCAATTATTCTTTCTTTCTTTCTCTGTCAACATTGTTATTTCTCTCTCTCAGCATCACAGTGAGGTGTGTGTGTGTCAGTAGCACCGCCCTGTCTGTCTCTCACAGTATTTACACCTACTCAAGTATGAATATATGCAGTAAATACAGCAGCGTCCGGCGGGCGACGTCCTGGCTCCTGGTACGGGATCATGGCTGAATTGGAAGATTGCGGAATGTGTTCTAGTAGGATCCGGAATGGGATTTTTGACTCAGTATCTACACCGACGTGGAAATATGAGAGTGATATGTGAATATAAACTCGCAAATAAAAACACTGTGACTAAATGTGGACGTGAGACTCGAGTAAGAACGAGGAACGAGATGTCCCTACAAACCAGCTTTACTAACAATACAAGTAGGAAAAATCATGACGTTTCCTGCAAAAATGATTAATAAATATATTCAGCAGGTGCTCGTCCTCACTAGCTTCAGAGCTAACATTAGCTTCATAATCACTCATTTACACTACCACCCCATCTGTTGGCTAGCTTCAAAGCTAATGCTAAATCCCACAAATATTTCTGCGTCACTAGAATGCCACCTTAAGAGTGCTACCTAGCATCAGAGCTAGCACTAGCTTTAGAGTTAACAATCACAAGTGTTAATGCTAGCTTCAGAGCTACTGCTAACGTCACAGTTCATTTTCACATTCATGTCTTCTCTATAACTTACTTCAGAGCTAACGCAAGCGGTAGAACCAACACTAGCATCATAATTATCACGAGCGTTTGAGTTCATGCTAATACTGCTAGCTTAATAGTGCATAATTTCTCTGTAACTAAGTTGAGGGCTAATGCTAGCGGTAGAACCAACACTAGCATCATAATTATCACAAGCGTTTGAGTTCATGCTAATACTGCTAGCTTAATAGTGCATAATTTCTCTGTAACTAAGTTGAGGGCTAATGCTAGCGGTAGAACCAACACTAGCATCATAATTATCACAAGCGTTTGAGTTCATGCTAATACTGCTAGCTTAATAGTGCATAATTTCTCTGTAACTAAGTTGAGGGCTAATGCTAGCGGTAGAACCAACACTAGCATCATAATTATCACAAGCGTTTGAGTTCATGCTAATACTGCTAGCTTAATAGTGCATAATTTCTCTGTAACTAAGTTGAGGGCTAATGCTAGCGGTAGAACCAACACTAGCATCATAATTATCACAAGCGTTTGAGTTCATGCTAATACTGCTAGCTTAATAGTGCATAATTTCTCTGTAACTAAGTTGAGAGCTAATGCTAGCTGTAGAACCAACACTAGCATCATAATTATCACAAGCGTTTGAGTTCATGCTAATACTGCTAGCTTAATAGTGCATAATTTCTCTGTAACTAAGTTGAGAGCTAATGCTAGCTGTAGAACCAACACTAGCATCATAATTATCACAAGCGTTTGAGTTCATGCTAATACTGCTAGCTTAATAGTGCATAATTTCTCTGTAAGTAAGTTGAGAGCTAATGCTAGCTGTAGAACCAACACTAGCATCATAATTATCACAAGCGTTTGAGTTCATGCTAATACTGCTAGCTTAATAGTGCATAATTTCTCTGTAAGTAAGTTGAGAGCTAATGCTAGCTGTAGAACCAACACTAGCATCATAATTATCACAAGCGTTTGAGTTCATGCTAATACTGCTAGCTTAATAGTGCATAATTTCTCTGTAAGTAAGTTGAGAGCTAATGCTAGCTGTAGAACCAACACTAGCATCATAATTATCACAAGCGTTTGAGTTCATGCTAATACTGCTAGCTTAATAGTGCATAATTTCTCTGTAAGTAAGTTGAGAGCTAATGCTAGCTGTAGAACCAACACTAGCATCATAATTATCACAAGCGTTTGAGTTCATGCTAATACTGCTAGCTTAATAGTGCATAATTTCTCTGTAAGTAAGTTGAGAGCTAATGCTAGCTGTAGAACCAACACTAGCATCATAATTATCACAAGCGTTTGAGTTCATGCTAATACTGCTAGCTTAATAGTGCATAATTTCTCTGTAAGTAAGTTGAGAGCTAATGCTAGCTGTAGAACCAACACTAGCATCATAATTATCACAAGCGTTTGAGTTCATGCTAATACTGCTAGCTTAATAGTGCATAATTTCTCTGTAAGTAAGTTGAGAGCTAATGCTAGCTGTAGAACCAACACTAGCATCATAATTATCACAAGCGTTTGAGTTCATGCTAATACTGCTAGCTTAATAGTGCATAATTTCTCTGTAAGTAAGTTGAGAGCTAATGCTAGCTGTAGAACCAACACTAGCATCATAATTATCACAAGCGTTTGAGTTCATGCTAATACTGCTAGCTTAATAGTGCATAATTTCTCTGTAAGTAAGTTGAGAGCTAATGCTAGCTGTAGAACCAACACTAGCATCATAATTATCACAAGCGTTTGAGTTCATGCTAATACTGCTAGCTTAATAGTGCATAATTTCTCTGTAAGTAAGTTGAGAGCTAATGCTAGCTGTAGAACCAACACTAGCATCATAATTATCACAAGCGTTTGAGTTCATGCTAATACTGCTAGCTTAATAGTGCATAATTTCTCTGTAAGTAAGTTGAGAGCTAATGCTAGCTGTAGAACCAACACTAGCATCATAATTATCACAAGCGTTTGAGTTCATGCTAATACTGCTAGCTTAATAGTGCATAATTTCTCTGTAAGTAAGTTGAGAGCTAATGCTAGCTGTAGAACCAACACTAGCATCATAATTATCACAAGCGTTTGAGTTCATGCTAATACTGCTAGCTTAATAGTGCATAATTTCTCTGTAAGTAAGTTGAGAGCTAATGCTAGCTGTAGAACCAACACTAGCATCATAATTATCACAAGCGTTTGAGTTCATGCTAATACTGCTAGCTTAATAGTGCATAATTTCTCTGTAAGTAAGTTGAGAGCTAATGCTAGCTGTAGAACCAACACTAGCATCATAATTATCACAAGCGTTTGAGTTCATGCTAATACTGCTAGCTTAATAGTGCATAATTTCTCTGTAAGTAAGTTGAGAGCTAATGCTAGCTGTAGAACCAACACTAGCATCATAATTATCACAAGCGTTTGAGTTCATGCTAATACTGCTAGCTTAATAGTGCATAATTTCTCTGTAAGTAAGTTGAGAGCTAATGCTAGCTGTAGAACCAACACTAGCATCATAATTATCACAAGCGTTTGAGTTCATGCTAATACTGCTAGCTTAATAGTGCATAATTTCTCTGTAAGTAAGTTGAGAGCTAATGCTAGCTGTAGAACCAACACTAGCATCATAATTATCACAAGCGTTTGAGTTCATGCTAATACTGCTAGCTTAATAGTGCATAATTTCTCTGTAAGTAAGTTGAGGGCTAATGCTAGCTGTAGAACCAACACTAGCATCATAATTATCATGAGCGTTTGAGTTCATGCTAATACTGCTAGCTGAGTTGTGCATAATTTCTCTGTAACTAAGTTGAGAGCTAATGCTAGCTGTAGAAGCAACACTAGCATCATAATTGTAAATTTCCACAGACATGTCGACCTCTCAGCCACGCCAGCTTGAGGACTGAGTTTCATAATGGCTAACGTTCACATTCACAACCTCCTCTCCAGAGTTAGCGCTAGCTTGGCAACTTCCCATGGTCCTGTCTGCTTTACCAAAAGACGGATGTTAGCATTAATGCTATACTATGTTCAAGTAAATGCAGTAAATCCAATGTCTTTCTTTTACACAGCAGCATCATTGTTACAGATTTATTTCCATTTAATTTAGCGTTCCGCAAACTCCACCGCTGCCCAAACTCCCCAGTAATTTAGTGCTGGTCGCGCGTGACCAGCCCGGCTGCTTGTTTGGCAGGTAAACAGGTCACTAAATATTAATTAGAGCTCGGCCAGGTGAGTGGACAGGAATGAATTCATCACAACGAGGGGGAAATGCAGTGTCAGAGTCGTCCAGGTTTTTAGCGGTTCAATCTGAGCGAGCAGAAGAAGGGGCGGAGTCCAGAGAGGGTTAAAAATGACATGTGAGCGTCTGTCTTTGGGAAGAGGAATAACGATTTGTCAGGAATCCTATACATTACCAAGAGTCCAAATTTCTGACCGCTAGCTGTCCTAACTTAGCGGATTCTTCCCGCATTGTTGCTAGTGAAAGAGAATATAAAGGAATTATGACAACATCTGGAGGAAGATCCGTCTCTCCTGGCAGCGTCACGTCAGACCCGATTAGCCTGATTAGCCTGGCCCTTCCTCGCGCCGAGACGCTCCTCGCGGTTCAAACAACGTCAACAGTCACTGAAAAAGTCAGAATTTGGAGCCGGACCGTCAGGCTGGAGCCGAGCGGAAAACCCGCCGAGTCCAGAGTTGCCAATAGCAACTGGCATCACCGCCTCCGGCTGGTTAGGAGCGAGAAAATAGGTCATGTTGTGTGTGTGTGTGAGAGAGAGTGTGTGTTTACAACTGTGCTTCTCCTCTTGAAGTCGTACAGAAGCAGCGTTACCCCGCCTGATCCGCTCTCCGTCTCCAAACTGCCTTTTTATCTCTGAGATAATCTGTGATGTTCATGATATGTAACTAAATAACACACACAAAACTCCACATTAACTTCTCATTTATCTCCGGCATCATTAGTGTCTCCAGGGCCGTCTTACATCCCATAACGTCCGACACTCAACCAAACGTCTAGATTCACACCAGATTCCAAGCTTGCTAAAAGACTAGCTAACCTTAGAAGCTCCTAATGAGAAGTGGAATACAGTTACTAACACGGCAACTAGCTCTCGGCACTCCCACAGACGTGCTACAGGAGACTCCAGAAATCCAGGACACTGTCTCTGGAGAAGAACAACCTGAACCCACAGGAGCTGCTGGAGTTACAAGTCATGTGAGTTTCTGTGCTTGGAGTTCTGGAACGTCCAGACCCTGCTACGACCACAACAAAGGTCAGGAAAAGTCATGCCAGTGTCATGATTAAAGGTGTTAGTGTTGATGAGAATGGTCAAGTGGCACTAGGTTCTGGACCAACGGATTGTGGACTGGACTAAGTGGATTAAGACATGGAGGTGTATGCACATGAACAAACTACAGGTACACAGAGCCTGAAACTCAAAGTGGGGAGGAGCTGGTCTAGTGGTTAGGACACTCGCCTCTGGGCCAAGAGGTCATGAGTTCGAATCGTATCTCCGGCATTACCATTTCAGACCCTTAACGCCAAGTTGCTTTTAGAGGAACTGTTCCTGAAATGGACGTTGCTCTGGATAAGAACATCTCCTAAATGGCGTAAGTGTGAATGTAAAGCACCAGTTTCATACTGAAACTGTTACTGACCTCATGCACATGCAGTGTAAAAGTCCATTCCAAGACCGTAGTTGTAGGTTAATGACAAGCAGGAACCAGGAAGCAGTGCTTAGGGACGGTACCTCAGTAGTACCTTTACCGACGACCTTATCAGAAGATAGAATGTCCCATCTTCTCAACTGCCATATCCTATCAGCATTACAGCACCACCAACAACTTCCAGCCTCTTTAAACCACACTGTAGATGTGTTGGAATACGCAAGTCCAGCAGATAGTTACAAACCTAATTTATCTGGCTGGCAATCTACGATTCGTGACGTTGACCCGAGCCATCCGTCCGTCCCCCGACGGCCTTGTTTGCATAACGTCAAAGGAGGTTTGCATCGAGGCTCGTTAGCGGCGTCTGCAGCTTCTTCTTTGTTCTTTGTTGATTCTTTAATGAAGCCGTCGCTCCAACCCTGAACCCCGTCGCCGGTTTTTGAAGTCGCTCCATCAGGCGCCTGCATCATCTCTCTCTCGCTCTCTCTCTCTCGCGCTCTCGTTCCCTTTGCCGGCCGCCTGCCTACGGAAAATTAGTGGGAAAAGAAAAACAAGCTCCTCAGCTGTGGAAAACAAACGCTGCTTTATCCCTCCCATTAAACATGCAGCACCCATGTTGAAGAAGAGTGTAAAAAAGTAATAAAGCGTTCAGGAGCCAACTTGAAATAACCGATATTGGTTTGCGGTGTTGAATCTGGAGTGCCGGGTGGAACGCCGTGCAACGAGCCTTTATTTTCGCTAATTAAAGCTACAGATCTATTATTTAGAATGTTGGTTGTTAAAACGCTATTTCTGCAAACTCTTGCTCACGCTCACGAGGATGACTCGTTGCATTTCATTATGTATTTCCAGGTTTGGGAATGAGTTCCAACGTCTTCCTCCTGACCGGGTGAGTGGAGTCCGAGCCTCGGTGTGGGCAGCGGCTGGTTGGGGGTCGCACGGCTAACGCTGAACAGAATTTTGTGCTGCTGCGACATGGAGGAAATTCTGTCTGAAAAGTGAAATCATGTCCTCATCCAGTCTGGCCGCACTTCATACACTTCAAAGAGTCCTGGCCTTGAGGGCGTGATGCAGGCACTTCTGTGAGTCCAGTGCAATTGAGTGGTCAGAATCATGGACAGGGAGACTAGGGTCAGGGAGACAGACACCAGGAAAAATAGGGATGCACAATGATATCGGAATCACATCGGAATCGGCCAATAATTTCTTTCTTTAAGTCATCAGACTGATGTATAAATTTGTCTGATATTTCCAGTCGATAGTTGCTGCTGCATGTATTGTTCGTGTGAAAGGTAGCGCTTGTGTCAGGCATGTCCAGAGTCCGAGGTGGGATTTTATACGGCCCGCGCCTTCTGTCTTAAAATGTCTGGTGTTATTTTGTTTAAATTCTGATCACGCAGTGGAACGTTCACCAGCAACATTTCTCGTCTTTACGCTCAACTCTGCTGCACACGGGAAACATGTTTAACTACTAAACTATGTGTTTGCTTCACTTAGTGAATGTGAGCTCACACATGGGCCGTGTCCTGAGCCGTGTACTACTGCACTTAATAGTATGGTAGGTAAGGTGCTCTTATCATACTCCTCTATGTGGTAGTATGCATCTCAGGAAATAGTTGGGGTTGTAGCTTAACAGCTCTCTACACACTAGGTAGTGCACATGGAGGGTCATACGCACCCTATTTGACTTGGCACACTACATAGGGTGGGAAGTAACTGTTTCTTAAAATCTAGTGCACTACGCTGGAAACGCTCCTTCCTCGCTGGCTTGACGCAGTGCTGTGCCAGAAGTGTCACGACTATGGTGTTATTTTTGTGCCACAATTCTGAACGCGCAGTGGAACTTTGCTGATCAAAATATCTCGTCTTTACACGCTCGACTCTGTCTTCCTCAGTTATCAGCATAGGCGTTGGCAGATGAAAATATGGGATGTCGGTATTGGCCGGGAATTCCCATATCGTGCATCTCTAATGAGAAACGTTTCAGTCAATTTGCTCTTAAAACATTCTCCATCTCAGCAGTTCATTTTAGTTCAACTGCTGAAAGTTGATGCTCCAGCAGTTTGGTCTAGTGGTAGGATACTCACCCAGGGAACAAGAGATCGTACGTTCAATACCAGCTCTAACTTTCCCCTCAGCACCATGACCAGTGGGTCCCTGACCACAACCTTTAACCCCCAACGCTGCTCCAGGGAGACTGCAGCTGTAGCTCTGGACAAAGTAACATACAAATCAAGATACACGCTTGAGTTCCCGGTCACTCTGCAATTCTGGCGCCTCTAAAAATAAACCTGTCATCCATCAAGCGTGGCCCGGGTCATTTACGCCGGACATTTTGGGTCATCTGTGGTCAGCGATGCCACACATGTGTAGATGGACAGAAAACTCCACCGAACTGGACAAGACCTTTCGCAATTTGTGACTGTGAACACAGTGCACCATAAACACATGTGAACTCTGCATTTGACCTGTCCGTGAAGGAGCAGTGGGCAGCTTATGGGCAGCACCCGGAGAGCAGTACTCATGAGTATCGGGGTACCCTTACTGATCCAGGATTTGCACGGGTGACCTTCTAATGACAGGGTGAACTTTCCGTTACGCTATCAACTGCCCCCAACATCTCCAGACCAAGAACAAAAAATATAGCCCAGAACACTGATGAGTTATTATAAACTACAACAACTCCCGTCTCTAACTGGACGCCAATAATGTAGATTTACATTTAGCAGATGCTCTTATGCAGAGTGACTTCCGTCACCAGTTTTAGGGACAGTCTCCCTGCATCTCCGTCTGGGACCCAATGATGGCAACGCCGCAGGTAGGATTTGGTCCAGAGGCGAGTGTCCAAATCGCTAGACCACCACGTGGTGGTAATGTCAGGCTTCCGACCAAAATGCTCATAAACCCCCCGAGCATTAGCGCTGACTGTTTCCCGGCTGCCGTCCATTAAGCGACGTTACAATGCTCTCCATTAAAAGCAGAACAACGTGTCGGGTAAATGAAGAAATCACTCCACGCCAATTATATTTTATTTCAGCAGGCCTGCAGTGTCGCGCAAGTCGCTAATTAACGAGGCACTTTCCTGACGTCTCCCCCTCGATACACGGGACAATCCAATAATCACCCTAATTAAAGAAACGTGCAGTCAACTCTGCGACATGCAGGAAAACCGCCTCGGAGATGGACGGAGCGTCCCTGCAACTTCCACTGTGATGAAGCTCGGAAAACCATGGCTCCTGTCACTGCTTTAAACAGGTGCTGCGCGCAGGTGCAGTGGAGTTGGAGGTGGAAAATGAATAAACATTGAGCAATCTTGACAAATACAGCTAAAACGTGACTAACAGGTGCCAGTTCCAGTCAAGACGTAAACAGTATCATTGGTGTTTTTCCCCGAGCAGAACAGCTTGGCTGGGCCTATTTCTCTTCCTTCATTCCATATTATTCATCTGTTTTAATCCCCCTCTCCTTCATTAGCCAGTCCCATGCCGGCAGCTTAAACGGGGCGGGAAAACCAAACCTCAAACAAAAGTCCAAAAATAAGCACTGGGAAGGGGACGAGCGCCTGCAGGGGTGTGGAGCATCGTTTCCCTGCCGAGTCCCGAGCTCAACCGGGGCTGGAGTCGGCGATGACGCCTGCTTCAGAAGGCCCTGACGGTTTAGGGAAAAGGGGGTTGAGCGAGATTGACGGCGACACCTCAGCCAACATGTGACACATGTCAAAACAGCGGTTAGCGAGACGACAACTATGACACGGTAAACATGTTTGGGAATTCTGAAAAGGGGGTAAAAGTAGATTTAAATCATGCGCTACTCTGTGGAACGCAGCTCATATTGTTACTAACAGCAATACCTGAGTTTACACACATCAGTAGCACTGCCAGGACGAGAACAAAGGTCCAAATCTGGCTGGTGATAAAGCTGGAGCACCACCTGGATCAGTACGGAGATGAAGGGTCTTAAAGGAAAAAAGTAGATTTACATTTGTGATTTAGCTGATGTTCTATCCACAGCAACTTCCACTCTCCAAATTACAGGAACAGTCTCCCTGAAAGCACCTTGGGGTTGAGGGTCCTGGGACCTGATGATGGCAGTGCTGGAGGATTTGAAGCCATGACCACTTGGTCCCGCATCCTAACCAGGGATGTACGATAAGGAAACTATTGGAGTCAAGAGCAAAAAGACAAGAAATTTTACTTGCCAAAGTTACACTGCGCACTAAGAATTTTAAAATGGCACCATCGTTCTGACGTTACTAACATGGCAGCAAGTCACTTCCTGCCCTACGTAGTGTACCAAGTCAAATAGGGTGCATGTGACTCTCCATGTGCACTACCTAGTGTGTAGAGAGCCGTTAAGCTACAACCCCGGGCTATTTTCTGGGGTATGCTACAGTGCCAGAATTTTGGCACAAAAATAACCACCATAGTCGTGACACTTCTGGCACAGCACTGCGTCAAGCCAGCAAGGAAGCAGAGTGGAGCGAGGAAGGAGCATTTCCAGCGTAGCGCACTAGATTTTAAAACAGTCACTTCCACCCTATGTGATGTGCCAAGTCAAATAGGGCGTGTGACTCTCCATGTGCACTACCTAGTGTGTAGAGAGCCGTTAAGCTACAACCCCGGCTACTTTCTTACTTTTTGTACTTTCTACTTACTTTCTTGTGATGCATACTACCACGTAGAAGAGTACGATGAGAGCACCTTACCTACCATACTATTAAGTGCAGTAGTACACGGCTCGGGACACAGCCCACGTGTGAGCTCACATTCACTAAGTGAAGAGATTTTGCTGATCCACTGCGTGATGAGAATTTTACCACAAAATACATACATTTTAACACAGAAAGCGCAGGCCGTATAAAGTCCCACCTCGGAATTTGGACATGCCTGAGACAAGCGCTACCTTCCCCACGTACGATACATGCAGCATCAAATACTGACTGGACTTAATATCGACTTAACTAGCATCACGCCCACATGCTAACTAGACACCTGGCTTGGATTTCTAATAAAGTGGCTGGTACGTGTATATACCTGGAGTGGAGAATTCCAGGGACGGAATTTTGAAGGTTTTCATTTTGGCACTACAGCATCGGAATCACATATATTTTTTCCTTTAATCTGAAATGAAAGGTGGACGCATCAACTTTCCAAGTGATTTTTTTCTGAAATCCTCGCTGACGTTAATCCAGAAAAACTCCCGTTAGCTGTCGTGCACGCTGAGCTGAAGAGTTTAAATTTAGGCCAAGCCAGAAGGAAGCGAGGGGCGACTGTCGAGCGGCACCACAAGACGGGAGGGTCTGGGGTTCCGAAGGCGAAGACGGGGGGCGAGGGCTTCACGGCATCGACGACGCTGCGGCAGCACCGCGCGCGCTTAACGACGCCCTGAAGATAATTGTGACACGGCGGCCTCGTTAACTTATTTCTTTGACTGCTCTTTTCTAAATAAGTTTCTCATTTGAAATTTGCATTAATTATCTCGCAGTCACGGCGGGGGGACGGGAAAAAAAGGAGATTAGCTTTAGCGGGGGGCTAAATTAAAAAAGGAGAGAGAGAGAGGAAGAGACAGTGAGAATTTACAGGATTGATGTTGCTTGGCAACCATTAATTCCTGCTTGGGACAGTCACAGGCTCATTCCAAATTTTTTAGCTGAATCTTCCCAAGCCCCAGCAATGCTCAGCGCAATTAATCCGTGCTTCAATTATCCACGACGACTCTTAGAGCAGGTGGGAATGACGTCGTCGACGTTCCTCACGTTGCCAGGATGTCGGAATAGCAACGGAATTAGCCAATCTTCATCTTTGTTACAGCGAGGCTTGAGTTCACCAGATCCATCTGCTGTTTGTGGCAGGGGTTAAAAAGTGGTAAAATCAGCGGTATTTTTACCGGTCCGGAACTTGAACCAACAACCTTCAGATCATGGGACCAACTCTCAAAACCTTACACTACCAACTGCCCCTAAAAGCATTGACAAAGTAAATGACGCAGGTTCTGGGTTGCCTAGTGTTCGACATCTCCGTGCGAACGTTCTGTGTGATTATTTAAACCAGGGTTTTTTCAGAAATTGTCTCAACATTATTGAACGGTATTTGGAGAATTCCGATTGTAAACGCGACCCCAACACTAAAGTCACAATAAAACATACAAGCTGTTGTTCGGTAATTTGTTAGTATTTTCTTTTAAAACCAGATCTAAAGTAGCTTCACGTTATATGCTGCTGCCTTTTGCTAGCTGCTAATTAGCTAATTAGGGTTGGCAAGGTGAGGCTTCATTAGCCTTATTACTCCAAATATTGGTGTAAGTTTCAATCGATATTTTAGCATGCTAGCTCAGCTAGCGCTATTGTGTATGACACTGTGATGAGTAACTGAGTTTTAACCTAATAAATACAAATACAAAATTAGCATGTGCTAAGTAAATTAGCATACGCTAGCGTTTCAACAGGAAGCTGTTAGCTGTTGGTAGAGCCATCCTGAGCGTATCTATACTTCTCCATTCTTAACTGCTGTAAATCAAGATGCTTAATCTAAGTAGGACGTGAGCTTCTTTAGTAATCACTATGTAGCTGCAGTGATGAACTCTGGGAGTGTAACTTCCTTTTTGTTAGCCTTTAGGACGTCTGATCTGATTTTAGCCGTTTGTTCACTGCAGGTGAATTTGGAAGAGTAGATTACTACTAGGGTTGCACCGATACCAGTATCGGGTATTGGGCCGATACTTCATTAATATACTCGTACTCGTAAATAAATTGCCGATACCACGCACCGATACCACTCAATGGTATTTCACTACAACTAACTGGTCGTAGTCGGCGGATGTCATTTGTTGTCCTACCTGACTTCAATGTCTAGGGGGAGACAACCATCCAGAAACTTAGCTTCAGAGTTCCTGCCCACAAGCTCGTGTGAAATCCAGGGCTCCAGATGGCGACTACAATGTTAACCAGTGCGGCTGGATTTTTTTTTCAACTAGTTTGTTCTTTCCAGTCGCCGACGTCTCTCTCAATCCAAGGGATTTTTTTTTAAAGAAGGAAGAAACAGCTTTTAATTATGAGCAGATAGTCTCAGCCCCAGCGTTTCCCGCAACGCTTTATAGTTAAGGTGGCCGTCGTGACTACGTCCCCTGCGGGGAAAATAAATCAACATAAAAATCCTGCTGTATCCATAGACAGTAAAAGAAGCCCGCGTTACGATGAAGCCGAATAGCGGCATCTAAACTTCCAAACTCAAAAGAAGATGCTACAGTGTTTACATGAAATAGGAACGAACGCGGAAGTTCACGACGCTTTTCGTAACTTAGCAACAACAAGCGCCGAGAAGGTGCTTTGGAAGTGAGGTTTTGATCCACTCTCAGCACAAAAAAAGCGTTTGGTGGACAGGGTTTTTTTACCGCAGCGCTCAGAGTGCCTCAGGTTGAAATCCGTTCAACTTCTAGAACAGCGCTTTGTTCGTCAACATCACTTCTCTCTTGTTAGCCAATCAAAATCGAGGAAGCTTTAGTCATAATGTAAATATAAGGCAGGCTCCTAACTTCTTTCTTTTGTCTGGAGCCCTGAATGTGTCAACAGAGTAAGTTTTGCTGACTTTTAAAGTGCCCCTATTATGCCCCTATTAACGCAAGTTATAGTTTATCAACCATATAATAATAATTTAATAGGTCTTACACGTTTAAAGTGCCTCTATTATGCCATTTTAAAGGTTGCTAATATTGTTTTATGAGTCTTTTAAAACAGGTTTACATGTCTGCAAGGTCAAAAACACTTTAGTTTTCTCCAAAAATAGATTTAATTTTACCCCATTTCTAAATGATTCGTAAACGACTCGTGTGAAGCAGTTGGAAGAATCAGTATGTCTGAACCCCTCCTCTCCGTGAGCCCTCACTGCTGTGGGTCAGTTGGCGCAGTCCTTTATGATTGGTCTACCGCTACAGCGTGTGTCGGAAAACGAAACGCCCACTGCCATAACTGAACGATAGCCCTGGAGACCTGTCAATACACAGAAAAGATGGCCTCGATTTTACCTTATCAGTTCGAGCCGGAGTCTGACGATGAAACGGTTAAAGTGGCACATCGACAAGAAACTGTTCCGCAAGCACGACAGGAGCAGGACGTTTCTCAGTGGTAAGTGTCATATGTTAACTAGAGTGTGGTGATTGGAATTGTACTGCTGAGGTGTTGTTGAAAAGATGAACGTTAACCACTCATTCTTTGTAGATTCACGTTTCGGAAGGGCATATAAAACAAATTTCCTCTCACAGCGCAGGATACAGTGTCTTCTTGACATGATGTAATCCACGTGGAAATTGTACTGTTTGTGGGCGGGCAAGTTGTTCGCGACGTAGAACGTGGGTGGACATTATGCAAATATGTTACTTTGTGACGTGTGGCCGTAACAGAAAAAGATTTGAATTGCTGACGACTCGTTTAGGCGAATGTGAGCCGACTTCATTTATCGTGCACTGTCGGCGTCACAATTTTGCAGAGAGTTTATGTTCACATACAGCTACATGACACACTGCATGAAAGATCATATTTGAAAAGGCATGACAGGGGCACTTTAAGTTGCCTGTGTTAACTATGCAGTACATTTCATTTCATTTTTCTGCTCATATCTACATTTCGTCTAATGTCATGACACTTTTTTGTTACAACCAGAAAGATCTGTTTATTTTTGCCGTGGAATAGCCTCACGTTAATGATTTGATATTTAGCCTTATTATAATCTGCAAAGGAGAAAATAAAATCTGCCTCCCAATTAATTACGTCTAAGAATCTAAGAAGTATCGGTATCGGTATCGGCAAGTACTCAAATAAAAATACTCGTACTCATATCGGTTTGTAAAAAAGTGGTATCGGTGCATCCCTAATTACTACAGTTTTTGGATGATATGCTGCATTTTATCATCGCACCCAACGGCCACGAACACATCGCTGCTACCTCCCTCTGCTCACGCCGTACTGCTTTATGCTAACCAGCTACGCGTTCGACACACGTTACATCGGGATACCAGCTGCACTTACAGACAAAAAGCGCACTGTCGTGTCCCTGCCTTAGCGTCACTTGGAGGAAAAGGCGTTGGCCACAACGTGATGCGCGGAACAAAAGCGACGCATCCTGCAGGAAGGGGAGGCAAGATAGCGCTGCTCTCTAGCTCGTCTCCGATACGCCGCTTGACATAGTGGCGACCGTCGGCTCCGGCTCCTGCGCTGCGTCTCCTCTGATAAGACGTCCGCTTCTCATCGGCACAGACAATAAAACAAGTCTCACAATCTGGCCTGGAAGGACGAGTCGCTGTGGTGCACGTAGTTATTCAAAACAAAAAGGACAAAAAAGTAAGCCAAAGTGTCCTCCTTTAGGGCTGAAAAATTCCGGGAGTTGGCTCAGGTTTCCAGAGCGTCGTCAAGGCTCAGGATCAGACTCAAATCAGATCAATTGGACTGTACAGAGTTTTGATGTCTCAATGCTAACATGGCCAGGTGATGAACCTTGTCACTGATCTTCTTCAGACCAGGTGTGAATGATGGGATGTCAATTAGGATGGACAACCTGCTGGATACCAGCACACCAGGACCGGAATGGCCCACCATGCTCTAATCCAGAGAATCGGTAGCCAGATGCCGCCATTTTGCTGGGGTTTAGACAGCATTATCCCAGTTTAGCAGAGCCGGGCATGAGGTTTTGACCCTCAGCCAGTGTACATACCGCACACGTCTCTGTTCTCCTTTACTGCCAGCCTCCCTCCCTCCCTCTGTCTCTCGGCTCTGTGTTTGAACAGCTTGTAGCGTGTCACGCAGCGGCGACCTACAAAACTGCTCCGGGCAGGTCAACAAAGCGCCCCGCCATCGCATTGTAATGGCATTCGGGATTGCTGCAGGAGACGACAGGGGCGGGAGGCGTCAACAGCCACCGCCGTCGTCCTCATCAAGATTTCCGGGGAGTCCTTAGCGAGTCATCCTTGCCTGACCTCTCAGCAGGCCGGCGATGGATGCAGGAATGTTCCGGCCACGTTTCCTGGTGACATCGGCCTTACAGCAAGCCGTAGAGGAATCAAACCGGTTGGCATAGAACAACAATTTGACTTTGAGGACACATTTAATTGGGGCCGTGGGGGGACTTAAAAGGACGGGTTAAAGCAGGACTTATTAAGCAATGGTCGCTGCAGGAAACTGTTCAGCAGCTAGATACATGCTGTGATGGGAAGGGAACCGGAAGGCAAGGTCAAGGTAGGATGAAGATAAATGCCAGAATCTAAAAGTGACAAGCCAACGTACGTTCCGGACATGCACCAAATGCCACCCTGTGACGTGTTAATCTGTCCTCGATGGCTGGAGGACATGTTGTCGCTTGCACCAAGATAATTATCCTCACCAGTGCTCACCAGGTTCCCACCAGTCCAGGACAAGCTCTGCACCATGCTGCCTGGAACCAAGGTAGTGGGAGTGGGTTCACCATCATTAATCAGCTGTTTGCTCAACGGTCACCCACGGCACGCTGGAAGGACAATTCAATAAAGATGACGATGACGATCACTTGTCTAACTATTGCCAAAGGAGGACTGACCTAGCAGGGTTCCGAGGGATGACCAGGACACGCAGTCTTGACTTTTGTTTTTTGCACTGTTCATTAAGGAGCACGTTTGTGAGCACGATGGGAAAAATCCACTTCCGAAAGGACAAAAAATTCAAAGTAGCAGCTGCCACTGTTCACCTTTTAGTCACTGCTTTATTTCCTTTTTTCTCGGCACAACGGTCCAATTTCTCACTTTATTTCAGAGTCATGCTTTTCTCGGCGCCCGGAGCATGACAGAGTAAACACAGCAGCGACTGACAAAGCGAGATTTCATGCACATCTCTTAAAGATAAAGCTTTTCTGTTGTTGGTGATTGCAAGAGACGCTGCTTCATCATCCTCCACACTTGCTGCAACGTCAACTCAGGAGCGCTGTAGCAATAAGTTCACTTAAAGTACCACACTGTGGCCTCTATGAACACCTCAATGTATTGAGCAATATTTTGATAGTTTCCACTAGCTAGTTAGCTAATGCATATTTAGGTTAGCCCTTGATGTTAACACGACACTCTGAGACCAGATACGGTATATCCTAGTGGAAAATTAACGTTAGCTAGTAAAAATTAGCTGTTGCTTAGTTGCTAGCTAATTTCTGCTAGCTACTGCAGGTTTCCATTAGCTAATTTTGGCTAACTAAAGCTAGCTTCCCCAAGAGCTTGATGCTAACACGTCATATTGCACTTTCCTTAAGTAGCTAACTGGAAATCTTTATCACCTAGAAATGATTAGCATCAGACAGTTCAAGAACAGCTCAAGTCATCCAAAAAATCTTACTACACAAGCTGATGATCCAAGACACTATGTGGTTAGCAGTTATCTTCCTATGCTAATAAGCTAATCCTTTATTCAGAGCTCGTGAAAAGTAGCTAGAGATTCTTATATTACTACACAAGCTAAAATATTACGTGGTTGGGAATTAGCATAAAGAGCTACTTTTAAATGTTCCGACTGACATGCACCAAATGCCACCCTGTGACGTGTTAATCTGTCCTCGATGGCTGGAGGACATGTTGTCGCTTGCACCAAGATTGCACCAGATGCTGTTTAGCGCATGCTAACACGCTAACTCAACTCTACAGTTTTCACAATGATTTTGAGCTCCGACCATAAATGTCAGGTGGTGAGTGAGTACAGCATGTTGGAGGACCGTACACTACACTATCAGATCTCTGTATTCATGGTAACCGTGGGGCACTATTTTGGCACCCTATGTAGTGCACTTTTAGATCCGTTCTATCTCAAGATGTGACTGTACTAGAACAGTGTCTGGGTTTGGTACCAGTCTTAAACTCATTCCGGCTGATGCCTGTCCCTGCAGTGACCGTCGTTCAGCACCGAGAGCCGAGGCAAAGAAACAACTTCAGCAAAAACCCACGCAGTCTAGACGTTTTATTTCAGGCGCTAGCTCATACGAGTGGCACAGTTGAGGACATGTCTATCATTTTCAACAAGACAATTCCCATCACTGCGGCCCAAACACCCGGCTCGGTTCCGTCTCAGTCCCGGCTCTCCGCGAGTAAACAGGAGTTTCTGCTGATTTCACGCTTTATCTTCCCCATCCGTCTCGCCGCAGCGTAGCGGAGCTGATAAATGCGGGCCGAGTTGCGGCACGTAAAACTCCACGGCTAAACGCGTACCCGCGGAACCGCCATATTAACTCCAGACGCTCCTTAAGTTGATCTGACTTTCATTGCCGGGGTAAAGCGCTGCGGCTCAATCCATATTCATCTTGTTTTTAGCCTCCCTCCCTCCTTCCCGTCACTCGTCAAAATGTAAGGATCTAATAGAAATTCATGCTCTGCTACTTTTTAATCTACAACGGAAAAGCAACATCTGCCAAGAACGCTGCTGAATAAGCGCCGCAATTTGTCACGGGCCATAAAAGCGACAAGCGAGGTGGACGTACAGATCCCTTACAATGCAAACAGGTCCGACGAAAATAAAAGTGCCTCGTTAGGGCACCATTTGAGTAGAGGTACTAAGGCACTGTTAACATCAGACACTTCAGTACTTTTATTCAGGTACCAAGGTGATGCTTCAAAAAAGTACCTCAAAGTATCTTGTTTAGAACTGTATTTTATTTGGACACTACTAGAATTTTTAAAATGTATTAGAATTAATCGACTCATAAAAAAATCTTAAAGCGTCCATTTTTGAAAATTCCAAAAACGATGAGGGCCAGACTTGGGTGTAAATCATCATCACGGTGGCACTGAGGAAACAGGAAGCTGATCTAATAAAAATAACGCTTGGTTGATTTTCAATCTTGAACAGAAAAGCAACATCTGCTGAGAACAGTGGTGAATAAGCTGCACAATTTGTGGTGGGGTGTAAAAGCGAGGGGGTGAGGGTGCGAGGATGAGGGAGCCCTTCTGAAAATTGTCATTGTTGTAGATTAGACCTGAAATTACACCATTTATTAATATGCCGCGGACATTCGGGGGGGCCTGAAACCGCGGTGTTATTTGTAATCGTTAACCATCCAGCGACTCGAGATGTTTCCCAGAGTGATCGATAGGGGACGGGCTCGGAGGCGACGACCGCACGCGACTCGTGTTCCCAGCCGGGAGGCGTCCAGACGAGGCCTGGCGTCACACCTTCCCTGCTGAATCACGCCGGGCAGCTGTGTTCCGTCCCGGGGCTTTGATATTCAAATGGGAGAAATGCTTTGAGCATGAGCAACGACAGAGGAGGAGGAGGAGGAGGAGGAGGGACGACGGTGCCTTTCGGTTCAGATCGGTGACTTCCCTCCCACCCCTTGCCCGCAGAGTCTCACGTACTGCAATCAGGTTAGGACGAGCTGAAATACTTCCCGGAATACAGAGTGACTCCTGCACCAGGCTTTTCTCACTTCGCGTTTCCTCTCGAGTCAGAGACAGAGCGAGCGGCAGCTTGCACCAGAGGCCTGATTTATTCATGCCACCGGCGCCCGTGGAGCCGTAAACACGGCAGGTGATCAACGGGGAAAGGACCAGTAGCGCAGCAGTTGGTATTTATTATTTTGAACGCAACACAAGCTAAAGTTGCCTCTACACCAAACTCATCCATGTAGGAGCAGTGGGCGTCCAACACTCCTGACCACAGGAGCAGCTCCCAATGCTGCACCACTATGCCCTCCACATCTGACCCATTTGTGAAGGAGCAGTGGGCAGCTGACATGGGCAGTGCCCACAGAGCAGTGCATGAGGACGGTGCCTTGCTCATTTGACGACAGCACCAACTCCCTAACCACGGCACCACCACAGGTGTGGACCCAACGCTTCTTAACGGTCAACCTGCCATTGTGGTGTCGGAAATAGGCATGCATGATAAGGAACTTGTAGATGTTTGATATTTTCATGCTCAAATCTGCCAATACCGATACCGATAAATGAGAAACGCAGAGTCGAGCGTGTAAAGATATTTTACTCACCAAAGTTCCAATGCACTTCTAGAATTTTGGCACAAAAATGACACCATCGTTCTGACATTTCTAACACAGCACCAAGTCAAGTGAGTGTGAAAGCAGAGCGGAGCATTTCCAGCGTAGTGCACAACATTCCCGCCCTACGTAGTGTACCAAGTCAAATACGGCACGTTGACTCTCCATGTGCACTACTGTGTAGAGAGCCGTTAAGCTACAACCCCGGCTACTTCCTGAGATGCATACTACCACATAGAAGAGTATGATAAGAGCACCTTACCTACCATACTATTAAGTGCAGTAGTACACGGCTCGGGACACGGCCCATGTGTGAGCTCACATTCACCAAGTGAAGCAAACACACAGTTTAGTAGTTAAACATGTTTCACGTGTGCAGCAGAGTTGAGCGTAAAGACGAGAAATGTTGCTGGTGAACGTTCCACTGCGTGATCAGAATTTTACCACAAAATAACACCAGACATTTTAAGACAGAAGGCGCGGGCCGTATAAAATCCCACCTCGGACTCTGGACATGACTGACACAAGCGCTACCTTTCACACGAACAATACATGCAGCAGCAACTATCGACTGGAAATATCAGACAAATCTACACGTCAGCCTGATGATGACTTTAAAAAGTGATAATCAGCCGATTTTGATACAATTCCGATGTTATCGAGCGTTCCTAGTCAGAAAAACTGCCAAAACGACAAAACCAAGAATCGTGTTTCGGAGTGCAGCGGGAGTGCTCCGACAACCTCCTCGACACCAGCAGGACCACAGTGAAGACTCAGCAGCTTTGTCAAACATCTGTGAGGATCTGGTGAGGACTGGAAATGAACAAGGAGCGTGTTTACCACCACAAGGCACACCTGAGCAAGCTTCAATTCTCTCAGATGATCCTGAGGACTGTTTACTCTGCTGCGGCAAAGACGCCGTTGAGATGCCGAACTGCCTTTTTGGAGAAACTTATTTTTACATTTTCATTAGCATTTTTGAAAGAGATGCTAAAAGAGCCATTTCCACGTCTCGAGGATTCACTTGCAGCTGCTTCTCCACTTCTTTTCTTTTGCTGAGCAAGTAGGCCAGATCTGCTCGGTACGTGAGTGCTAGCCTACATTCAAAACCTCGCCTCTTCTCCGGCGCCGCTCAATTCCCCCGACATACTCAAACAGCGGCAGCGACGCTCGTTTCCTCCGGCCGCTTCTGTGGAGGAACTCGCTCGGGTCCTGCGTATTTAAAATCCTCTCACAAACAGCGCAAAGCTAGTTGGCAACATGGAGTCAGGGAATTAGCATGCAAGCCAACACCTGGCCTTCAATATCGAATGCCACGTTCCTGATGCAAAAAATCTGAAAAACACAACAATCTGAGCCAAAAAGCTAAAAACTGCTGTTACTACACAAATGAGCAGGTGAACATCTACCAGTCATCTAATTCAGCTGGTGCTAACTCTCTGCTACTAGCATTTATTATTAGCATATTTGAGTAACGCCTCCTCAGCGCAGGTACAGACCTGCGTCTGCTTCTAATAAAACGTTTACCACCAAAGTCTGGCTTAGCGGCGAGTGCTAGCGGTACATCTATTCGCTGTAGGAACTCGCGTCTCAACACGTTGATGTAGCGTGATCAAGGCTGTTAACAGTAGGACAATTAATGGAAATCGACATTAAGAACCTTTAATCGACATCATCTTGCACATGATGATTATTTCAATTATTTTTAAAGTACCGTTTATAATAATACCGTCTCCAGTCTGTTCACGTATCATCCCCTTAACGATAACACCGCCGACCGCATGTGTTGAGACACGACTCTGCCACGTCGCCTCCGTGTTTTCTTCAATTATTCACACGGACGTTTTTCTGGCGTTCGTGGCGCCAGGTGAGCGCCGACCGTTTTTCTGCTCATCGGAGCAAATCAAAGCGTCCACACGGACGTTCGGCACCGGCGTTCGGCACCGGCGTTCAGCCGGCTGCGCGTTCGGGCGGCGTCAAATAAACGCTGCACGCGACGTTTTCTTGGCGTTGAAATCCCGACGATGCGCGAGGAAAACGACGCTATTGCGAATGCCTGTGAAACGCCAATCGAACGCAGCTACAAAACGCAGCAAAAACTCGTATGGCGTTCAGAGAGCGTTCATTTCAAACGTCCGTGTGGACGAGGCCTAAAACACAAAATATGCACTCTCTAGGGCTGGGCGATACGGCATAAAAATAATATTGCGATATTTCTAAGCTATATCACGATACACGATATATATCTCAATACCTTTAGATTTCCTCTAAATCACTGTATAAATGATAAATTCGGCTCGATGTTGCATAAAATGACACCAATTTAATGAATTTAGACAAAGTTTAACAAAGTAAATGCTTTTATTTTAAACCAAAGTATAATATAGCAAACTTTATACTTCATATTGGGGACAGACAAGTGGTCAAGGGGAGCCATTGATTGCGTGCTTATTAAAGTGTCCCTATTATGCTTTTTCAAATATGATCTTTCATGCAGTGTGTCATGTAGCTGTATGTGAACATAAACTATCTGCAAAGTTGTGACGCCGACAGTGCACGATAAATGAAGTTTTTGTCTATCAAAAAAAAGAGTCGGCTCACATTCGCCTAAACGAGTCGTCAGCAATTCAAATCTTTTTCTGTTACGGCCACACGTCACAAAGTAACATATTTGAATAATGTCCGCCCACGTTCTACGTCGCGAACAACTTGCCCGCCCACAAACGCTTATCACTGAGAAACGTCCTGCTCCAGTCGTGCTTGCGAAACACTTTCTTGTCGATGTGCCACTTCAACAGTTTCATCGTCAGACTCCGGCTCGAATCGATAAGGTAAAATCGAGGCCATCTTGTCTATGTATTGACAGGTCTCCAGAGCTATCGTTCAGTTATGGCAGTGGGCGTTTCGTTTTCCGACACACGCTGTAGCGGTAGACCATCATAATGGACTGCGCCAACTGACCAATCACAGCAGTGAGGGCTCACGGAAAGGAGGGGTTCAGACAGACTGATTCTTCCAACTGCTTCACACGAGTCGTTTACGAATCATTTAGAAATGGGGTGAAATTAAATCTATTTTTGGAGAAAACTAAAGTGTTTTTTGACCTTGCAGACATGTAAACCTGTTTTAAAAGACTCATAAAACAATATTAGCAACCTTTAAAATGGCATAATAGAGGCACTTTAAACGTGTAAGACCTATTAAATTATTATTATATGGTTGATAAACTATAACTTGCGTTTAATCTACCTGCTGCTGTTCCTCTTCCTCCGTCATCTTTGGTTTTTCTGTAGAAACTTTCTGTAGTGTGCAGTCAATCACAAAACCAGGAGCCATTGGCCAACAGGATTCGCAGGCAGAAACAGCCAAAACCCCGCCCCAAACTGCCAAACCCCGCCCCTTTCAAACCGTGCACGCAGAAATCTCACTCGAGCAAAAAAGCCGCTCGTCGGTAATCTACTTTGCGCGCGAGGACGTTTAACACATGAGAGGAAAAAAGACATTCGAGAGGAAAAATACACGTGGAATACGTGGAACAAGCCGAGATACATCCAGTATATTCCATATATCCACCAACCCTAGCACTCTCCCATCAGAAGAATATCCCAACTTTAATTACTGTTAATTATCAGTGAACTATGAAAAAAGCCAGACAAAAAGAAGAGTCGTTCATTAATCATAATCGAGGTCAAATGTTCACTTAATCGTGATGCTGATTGCAGGTGGTATCGCCCAGCCCTGCTACACACTACTAAACATCTGCTCTGTTTTCTGTTGTTTTATTTGGGTCTAAATAACTTGGTCCTATTTGTTTCTTTGTAGTATTATTAGTCATAACTATTTTTATTTCATTTGTATTTTATTTATATATTTTTTGTATTTTTTGTTTTCAAGAGATTGTAAAACTGCACTACATTGCTGATTTTGTTTACTATTTTATACAACACTTGAATATTATACATTCAGTTATGTTAAGGGAAAGTTTACACTTGCTGTTCTTTATGTGCAATAATTGCTATGTGTTTCCAGAGTCAATGAGTAATCGTCATTTGAAGACTGACCAAATTAATCATGATTGTTTTTTTTCCCATAATCGAGCAGCCCTAGTTAACAGACAGCAAGACAACTTGATTACTAAGTGCACTGGAGCTGAATCTCGCCGCCGCGTTATTATTTTAAAAACCCAGACGGCTTTATATCTGCGTGCGGCCAGCTAGCAACACTTCACTGAGCTATCGACGTCTCTTTTTACTCTCGCGCTCTCACTCCGGAGCCAAAAACATGCAGAACAGACAACGATGGTTAACTTAAAACAGTGAGCTGTAACGTGTTTTCGGTCTTTTTGCGTGACAGGGTTGTTCTGAAGATTTTAAAGGTGTTCTTCACTAAAGAGCTAACTGTTACCTGTTCCAACTTCCACTGGAACACGTTTCGAGGTCACGAATGTGCCGGAGAAAAGTCAGAGCCCGGAGCGCGACTCGCGTTCAAAGGCAACGGAGAGCCGGCAAAGTTCGTAAGGTCTTTTGCCGAGTTTCCCTCCCTGCGGACACGGCGGCTAATCAGGTCAGACCCCGTTCCAGATGAGGCGTTTCTGCCTCTCTTTCCCCCACCGGCCGGCGTCCTGGCAACGCAGATTGGACGTGAGCGAACACATTAGCGCAAAGAACAATAGTGGATAAAGAAGGGGGAGTGGAGTGGGGGGCGAGATGGCGGTAATGAGTTCGGGCTCAGCAAACCGCACAAACAATACCCTTAACAGATGGGCGCCAACAAGTAACAGCTGCAGAGGCAGCGGAGTGAGGAGCCGGCGGCCGCTCGGGCCAGGAAAACTAAATAAACCCGCCGCCCCACCCGGTTCGGACGTGCCCCGCTCGACTTTGAAGCTAGTCTTTGGGGGGGCGAAGAAGGGGGTGACCTGTTGGACGTGGCCCGGAACCCTGTGGAAGCAGTCCTGAGCTTCTTTCCAGACTGACGTTTGATTAACGGAGGAGTCACCCGAGGTCAGACGAGGAGCCGGCAGGGCGATGGCCCTGCTGAGAGACGTTCCTTGGAACATGTCCGATTCCATGAAGGTGGAATCTGTGGCTGACCTTTGAATGACTTTACAAGGAGGGTTGACTGGTTGAAGGTGCCACATGCTGGACGAGCCAGACTCCTCTAACACAATGGAGGTGCTGTCTAATGAAATTAAAGTCATACCTGGTTGTGTCTTGTTAATAAACATTAGCGGGATAAGGCTTATGATGAACACAATCTGGAGGTCTCTGTACAAGTGCTGGATGTGCTGGACGTGCTGATGGTTCTAACCTGAAAGTGAGTGATTATTTGTCATTGTGGACACAGCACAGCACACAGTGCACCACAACGAAATGTGACCTCTGCATTTGACCCGTCCGTGAAGGAGCAGTGGGCAGCTAACAAGCGCCCTGGGAGCTGTGCTTGGGGACGGTACCTTGCTCATGAGTACCTCAGCGGTAACTTTACCGGCCCTGGATTCGCACCTGCGACCTTCAGATTACGGGGCGAACACCCTACCGTTAAGCCGCCAGCTGCCCCTCAAGCTGCTGCCAGAACAACCACCACTGAGTCTACAAACTCCGCAACCGATTTTTACTTTGTTATTCTCTCTACCCACCAACTTCCACTTCACCATCTTCAGCAAGGCTAACTTGTGCAAGCTGTAACGATGGAATAAGAGTGTCCAGCACTGAACCTACAACCTCTCGGATACTCGCTTACAGACCAAGAATTCATCAGTTCAACTTCAGTGCCCTCACACTGCCCAAGCTACCACAACTGGACAGGTGGTAGGGTGACGGTTAGGGAGTTTGTCCCTTGAACAGTAGGCCACCAGTTCCAATCTCCTACCCATAAAGGTAACACTGAGGTACTCATGAGCAAGGTACCGTCCCCGAGCACTGCTCCCCTGGTGCTGCCCCGTCACTGTGTGTGCTCACTTTCACTGAATGCTGAGAGTTCTGGCAGTAGAACAATGCTGGAATTCCACCTACAACCACTTGGTGCATATGTGAGCATCATTAAGGTCATAGCTTCATTTGAGTTCTGGGTGTAGGACAGAGTTGAAATTTCAGCTCCTTCTGTCAGAACTAAACTGCTGAACCTACAGCCACTAGGATACTTGGTTACGGACCAACAGGTTGTAGTTTTAATTCCTTACACAGCGGAGCAGCAAGATCCCCGAGTTGCACCAAAAAGTTGCTTTACCCTCTTCCCACAGCTCTATAAACACCATCAAAGCTGTTACACTCAACACAACTCTCTGACCTTCATAATTCCATTATTCGATAAACCTTAATGAAGATGAAGTGCTGGATTTCATCTCAAACCCAAAGTGATGAAGGAGGCCAGGAACCGGTTTAACTAAACACATCAGTGCAGTGACCATATAATTAAAAGCTATGACCTTGCAAGCCCACCTTGCTGTTGTCCAGTTGAAGTCAGCTGTGGACACGGAAACCTTCTTGGCTTGATGTTAGCTGGTCAACCTGGGCTCCTGTGGGCAACAACAGTAGCAAAGTGAGTATCAAGACAGGAAAAGCTCCTAAAAGGTGACATGTATGGGTCTGTAAGTTTATAAGTGGTCAGTGAGTGATCCTGTAGGTAGGTACTTCTGTTTAAGTGGTCAGTAAATGACTCATTCCACATTTACCCCCACTACCCAAAAACGGCCAAATTATGATTAACTACCTTGCAGCAAATGCAGGATGAAACGTCTCCACTGGTTCATCTACAGCCGAGCGGAGGAATATTCCATCATAATGGTGTCATCCACCTGAGAAGACAAGAGAGAGAACTCGAAACACATCTCCCTTTGTTCATCAGTGTGGTGGTGGTGATCACTTACTGCTCCATATCTGTGATCTGTCATGTGACCTGTCATGTGACTAGCCAAGTCTCAAACTACAAAAGATCTCAGCCCTAGTTGAAGAGCCTACACAAAACCACCATGAGGAAATCTGGTAGATGAACCCCAAGGTGAAGTTATATTTTAACCTCAGAAACTGAGACCTTTAATAAACCAAACTAAAAAGTAACTAATGACCAAGGCCATGTCCACACGTACACAGGTATTTCTGAAAACAGAGAATTTCCGCTTTCGTTAAAAAAAAAAAATCACATCCACACGAGCACGTTTTCAAAAATATCTCCATCCACACGCAATCGTAGAAAACGCTGTCAAAAGCACGCCTTGCATTGTAGATGAAAACCTAATGTAGGCACGGCGCATACTGTAACGTCATATGAGTGGCGCACGGTCCGTTTCTCAAAATCTTCGTTTTTCTTGTCCACACCTAAACGCAGAAACAGAGATTTCAAAAATCGCCACTTTGTCTGGAGTTTTCAAAAACCTCCATTTTCACTGACCCAAAACGCAGTGTGCATGTGGACGAAAGGCCAAAACGCACAGAAAAAGCTCCGTTTTCATGAGCCAACGTGTACGTGTGGACATCAAGACATCAAGGCCTCAAGACATTATCAATTCAGTCCTTACTCACACTCTCTCTCAAGCCCTTTCAACAACAACCACCACTTAAAAGCATCTCACATGACAACTGTGGAATATGTTTTATAAAGATTGAGAGCGAGGCTGTTAACATTTGTTATTATTTTTAAAAGAACTCACTCATTAGCATCTAATTTAAAAGATGTTTTGGCAGTAGATCCCGATTGAAAGCATCATTCTGTAAAAATGCTGTGAATCATGTTCAACGCTGCCACTTCATCACTTCATTTGACGTTCTGGAAAATTAGACAAGAAGAATCCTGTGGCCAAAAGCAGGTCAAACGCAAACCTCCCGCCAGAACACTCGATATGTCCCTGCTCAAGCTGGTCACGTTGAGCTGACTCAGAAGTTCTAACAAACCTTTTGGGTGCTTCTGGCTAAATACTGACTAGACTCCATTCTTGCACAAGCCTGGAGAACTCTGGCACTTAGCAAAGGCTAACACCAATCTCACACACCAACGTACAGCTCTCTCAAATGTGTTCGATGTTGGCAGACTGTTGAGATCTCTGCTCTTCCACAGCGCTACGCTCCAAACGCTCAACGACAACATTAGCTACTAATAACATCACAAACGTCTTCGATGCATTCAAGATACAGTTCAATACATGAAGTAAGGACGAACCGCGGAGTCACCCTTCAGTAAAGACGACCGCCTGACGAATCGAGGGCTCGGGAAAAGACACAGCAAGCGCGCAGAACGAAAGAGGTACGCGAAAGAGACGTGACGACAAAGGAATCCAATCTTATGGCCCGCTGAGAGGATGAACGCGGTGACTCAGCGCTCGCCGCTCGGCAAAAGAAAAAGACGGCAGTCCTCGTGAATAGACATCTCTGCTCGCTTCTATTTTATTAGCTTTGGCGTGCGAGGGTGAAACGCCCACAAGCGACACATCGGGCTCTTTGAGACGCAGTGCCCACGTGCCAAGGCCACGGAAGAGAGAATAAATTGAGGCGAAGTGGACGGCAGTGACTCGGTTTGGCAGGGTGAGAGAGAGTGGGATGGGCTTTTATCAAAGCTAATTTCTACTTGCCTAACGCCCCGTACCACGGGCCCACTCTGCATGGCCGGTGCATCAGCAATGCAAATAGGTAATTTGTACGTAGCACGTTTAGTGCCTGCTGAACGCCAGCTTGGAACGAGATATCCTCAGAAATCTCGCCGCTCTGCCGGAGAAGACGTGCGGTGAGAAGCCCGTGGCTCTCCAGAGAAATGTCACGGAAATATCTCCAATTTCTTCAGGTGTGCTAAAGGGATTTAACGTCTCATTATGAAGGTTTGAGGGTTTATCCGCTCGTCCTCGTACCGGCTCAACACCTGCCGCATTTTTCCCCCTTCGTTCCCCCAGCCCCATCCTGCTTTTGCTTGACAGAGAGAGAGAGAGGGAGGGAGGGAGGGAGGGAGGGAAGGAAGGGGTGGTGGGAAGCAATTTGGCCTCAATTCATTCAAGCAAAGAAAAAAATCAGAAACTAAGTCCAAATTGCGCTCACCGGAGGCACAATACAAAACGGTGGAATTTGGCAGCACAAGGCTTTAATTAAAAGACCTGTCCTCTGACCGGTACCTGAATGGATCAGGTGCAGCACGGCAAGCCCCGATTTCACATGCTACCTTTCACACGGTAGAATTCTCATTTGTGTCATGGCTGTTCCACAGAACTTTCACATTTAAATTTATGGAACTCGGCAGACGCTCTTCTCCAGAGCTCCTTCCATGTTCTAGTTACAGGGACAGTCTCTCCAGATCAACTTGAGAGTAAGGGTCAGCGCTGGAGGCAGAACTGCTGGAGTTGAACCTGAAACCCTAGTCCATAAACAACTGGACCACACTCATATGCAAGACTGTTCCTCTTCTGTTATCTATGGTTGGTTCCTTGTGAAACAGTCCAGCTTTTTAATTCAATAGTTTTTAAAACATTTGTCCATCACTAACCATCTTGAACCAACTTGAAATCTAGGTGGGACCAACTGGGCTTCCTTACGTTTCCTGCTGGACTTGCTGTAAAACAGTGTAGGCAACATTTACATCTTCATGCTGAAAACACTTTGTGGGTGAATCCAAACCCATTCCAATAAGCATCCATTACAGGAACCTTCATAACCCTGACAATGTTGAGAGCTGGTGTGTGTCGAAGCGGTCTGGTGCTTGTTTAAGTCAGCACTGATCATCATCAACCAACTTAAAATCTAAGTGGAACCTAATGCACATACCATTTGCACGCAGCATTATTGAACACAGTACTGATTGTTTTCTCTCTCCCCACTTGACGGTTGTCACGATATTTGCACGTCTATTGGACATTATTGCACACCGCCTGTTTACAATTCTCATATTTGTCACAGATCCTGTGCACGTCCAAGAAATTCCAGAACCAAATTTGTAGCTGAATTATACACGTTGCTACTGCACTGTCTCTTTTTTAAATATATTGCTATTCTATGTGACCGACTGCATTTGTGACCCTCCACTTCCAACATTCTGCTGGAATTGAATTCCTCACCTCAAGAAAGTCACGTTTTCAGGATGGAAAGGGTAAGTTTTTCAGCCAAATTTATTCACAACAGTACAGTATAGACCTTCCACTGTTTCAAAACACTAAAAACAACAAATCCAACATTTTACCCCACGCAACATAAACGCTCGTTTTTCTCGGAAACCTCTGTTGCGACAAGCTACTGCTTTTGCCGTGGAGGGTCACATTTATACTTTTATACACATTTCACTTATGTGCCCTCTCTGTTCAAATTGTAGAACCTGGAGCCACGTCGTCTCATCTCTCTATGTGTGTGTAGATAGTTCAGATGATAACAGTCCCGTCGAGGAAGAGCTATTCAGGTCCTGAAGAGATGATATCCGGTAAGTTCCGGAAAACCACCAGGATCCTGTCCCCAAGCGCTGGAGTTGTCCACCCCCAGTAGGAACCATTACGTGCTGACGTTTGTTTTGTAAAGCAGACCGATGGAAAACGCTTAATTGTTGGATCCAAACCAATTTCCATCAGGATCTGTTATGGAAGCGTGACATCTCAAGCTGGACCATTTTGTCAGTTGGTGGGCGTCAAATTAGTTTGGCAAAGCAGCGTAATCTGACTCTTTGCCAGCTCTGGAACTCTCCACCACCGTGAAGCTGCCGAAGAGGGGCAGCGATGAAGAAAACTCCCAAAACGAGTCCTAGTGTTCCGGCACGACAGGTGGGAGCAGGAACGTTCCCTAAACAAATTCTCCAACTTCAGGCTGACTCAGCACCCGCCCGACTTAAAATAGGCTCCCGTTGACGCCCCCCTGGAGCGCCGCTACCGAAAACGAGCCCTGCTGGCGGACCCACGCTCCACGTCTCAGAAGCCCCGGCGCTAATTAGACGCTACCTTGCCGCCTCCTCCTCCTCCTTCTCCTTGAGATCCGAGGCCTTTCTTTTAGCGAGGAAGGTGACTGCGGTGGTTTTGATTTGGGGGACGGGGAGAGACGTGGTGCTGGGTAATTAGGGAGGATCCCTAACGAAGGTTGGCGCAGCGCTGCAGGATTGTTTGATTGCTGTGTACATGTGCCACGTGTGACGTTTCAGATGTTACTTGCATGAAGGTGCAACACTGAGCTGCGTGCTTCATTATTACTACTATTATTATTTCATCATTTGTGTTATTAATAATATCAGGTTTGATTAAAGTCTAGCCGTCCCCTTGAGAACTTTGCTAACTGTCCCCATTAGCTTTCTATTATTTAACTGGCTGCTGCTAACAGTCCATATGTTAAATATATGTGAACTGTACCCATTATACAGGTGTGAACCTTCACCGGTCTCACGATTCGATTACGATTATCACGTCAGCGATTCCTTTCGATATCATGATGCAAAAAAATCAGCACGATTCCAATACGATTCCACACTCTACACACACTCTCACATGAACACACACACACTCCTACATACACTCTCTCATCAACAAACACACTCTACACACACTCACATGAACACACACACACTCCTACATACACTCTCTCATCAACAACAAACACACTCTACACACACACTCTCACAGGCCACACACACACTCCCTCATACCTCTCATCCAACAAACCTCCTACACACACACACTCTCACATGAACACACCTCCTGCCACTCTCCTGTCGCAAACACCTCCTACACACTCTCACGCAGAACACACACACACCTCCCTGCACTCTCTCATCCCAACAAACACACACTCTACACACCTCTCCGCAGAACACACACACACTCCTCCCACCTCTCATCCAACAAACACACACACTCTACACACTCTCACACACACCTCCTACACTTACACTCTCTCATCAACAAGCTTACCTCTCACACACTCTCACATGAACACACACACCTCCCCTACATACCTCTCTCATCAACAAACACACTCTACACACACACTCTCTGTGAACCCTCCCTACATACACTCTCTCATCAACAAACACACCTCTCACACACTCTCACATGAACACACACACCTCCCCATACCTCTCTCATCCTTAAGCTTTCCTCTACACACACTCTCACACCCCCACACCTCCCCTACATACCTCTCTCATCAACAAGCTTACACACTACACACACTCCACGCAAGACACACACACACACTCCATGCACTCCTCTCATCAACAAACCACACCTCTACACACACCTCTCACGCAGACACACACACACTCCTACATACACTCTCAATGTCCAACAAGCACACACACTCTCACATGAACACACACACACTCTCACATACACTCTCTCATCAACAAACACACACTCTACACACACTCACACACACACTCCCTACATACACTCCTCCTCATCCTTAAACACACACTACACACACTCTCCACGCCAGGCTACCCACACCTCCTACATACACTTTCTCATCCTTAAACACACCTCTACACACTCTCACAGACACACACACACTCTCCTACACTTACACTCTCTCATCAGCAATCTTGCCTCTACACACACTCTCCCACATGAACACACACTCCCTACATACACTCTCCTCATCAACAACACACACCTCTGCCCACACTCTCCATGAACACACACACACACTCCTACATACCTCTCTCATCCCAACAAACACACTCTACACTCTCACCCAGACACACACACTCTCCCTACATACACTCTCTCATCAACAAGCTTACACTCTACACACTCTCACATGAACACACACCTCCCTGCCACTCTCTCATCAACAATACACACTCTACACACTCTCACAGAACACACACACTCCTACACCACACTCTCTCATCACTCATTACCTCTGCACACTCTCACACTCTCCCATGAACACACACTCCTACATGCCTCTCTCATCAACAAATACACCTCTACCTTGCACTCTCCCATGAACACACACACACTCCCTACCTTACCTCTCTCATCCAACAGCACACTCTACCCACACACTCTCACCTTGAACACACACACTCTCCCTACACTTGCTCTCTATATCAACAAACACCTCTTTCTACACACACTCTCACATGAACACACACTCCTTGCTCTCTCATCAACAAACACACACTCTCTTGCCACTCTCTTTGAACACACACACTCTCTCATACCTCTCTCTCATCCAACAAACCCACCTCTCTACACTCTCCATGAACACACTCCTACCTTGCTCTCTCATCCAACAACCTCTCACACACTCTCCACATGAACACACACACTCCCTACCTTACCTCTCTCATCCAACAGCCTCTACACACTCTCCATGAGCCACACACGCTCCCCTACATACACTCTCTCTGTCAGCAGCACGCCTCCTCTCACATGAACACACCTCCCTCATACACTCTCTCATCCTTAAACACCCCTACACACACACTCACATGAACACACACACACTCCTACATACACTCTCTCTGTCAACAGCTTCCCTCTACACACACACCCTCTCCACTTGAGCACACACTCCTACATACACTCTCTCATCAACAAACACACACTCTACACACACACTCTCCTTGAACACACACACACTCCTGCACTCACCATCATCCTTAAACACTACACACACTCCATGAAACACACACTCCCTACGCCACTCTCATCAACAAACACACTCTTTACTCTCACATGAACACACACACCTCCTCACAGCCACTCTCTCATCAACAAACACACTCTACACACACACCTCACATGAACACACACACACTCTCTTGCCTCTCTCATCCTTGTCTCCCCTCACATGAACACACACACACTCCATACACTCTCTCATCTTAAACACCTCTACACACACACACTCATGAACACACACACACTCCTACTTCACTCTCTCATCATAAACACACACACACACACTCTCCATGTTGCACTCCTGCATACACTCTCTCATCAACAAATACACCTCTACTCTCCATGAACACACACTCTACATACCTCTCTGTCAACAAACACACTCTACACACACTCTCACATGAACACACACACACTCCTACATACACTCTCTCATCAACAAATACCCTACACACACACTCTCACACACACACACACACTCCTCACCCACTCTCTCATCAGCAAACACCTCTGCACACCACTCTCACAGACACACACACACTCTCTGCCACTCTCTCATCCTTGTCCTCCCCACACACACACTGCATGAACACACACTCTACCTCTCTATTCAACAAATACACTCTACACACTCACTTGAACACACACACACACACTCCTACATACATCTCTCATCAGCAACCTCTGCACACTCTCCATGGTTGCCTCCTACATACACTCTCCTCATCCAACAAACACACTCTACACACACACACTCACGCAGACACACACTCCTACACTCTCATAACAACCCCTCTACACACACACTCCATGAACACACACCTCCTACATACAGCTCTCTCATCCAACAAGCACACCTCCACCTCTCCATGAACACACACACACTCCCACCTTACCTCTCATCAGCAAACTACCTCTACACACACACTCTCATGAGCACACTCTCTGCCTCTCTCATCAACAAACACCCTCTACACACACTCTACACCCAGAACACACACTCTCTACCTTGCTCTCTCATCCTTAAATACACACACTCTACACACACACTCTCACACTGGGCCACACTCTCTCATGCACTCTCTCATCTAACAAACACCTCTACACACTCTGCACCAGAACACACACTCTCCTCACCTGTCTCATCTTGGGCCACTCTACACACTCTCATGAGCTTTTTGCTCTCTGTGCTCTCTCTGTCAACAAGCACACACTCTACACACACACACACACACTCATGAACACACACTCCTACACACTCTCTCATCCTTAAACACACCTCTACACACTCACATGAACACACACACACTCTACATACACTCTCTCATCCAACAAACACCCCGCTCCACACACACACTCCTGCACTCTCTCATCAACAAACACACACTCTACACACACACAACCTCACTTGAACACACACACTCTCCTCATACACTCTCTCATCAGCCACACACTCTACACACACTCTCCACTGAACACACACACACACTCCTACATACACTCTCTCCTTCTAACAAATACACACTCCCACCTCTCACATGAACACACACACACTCCTACATACACTCTCTCATCAACAAACACACTACACACCTCCATGAACACACACACACTCCCTACATACACTCTCATCAACAATACACACTCTACACACCTCTCCCATGAACACACACACTCCTGCCACTCTCTCATCCTTAAACACACACTCTACACACTCTCACATGAACACACACCCTCCCTACATACACTCATCAACAAATACACTCTACACACACACTCTCACACATGAACACACACTCCCTACATACACTCTCATCAACAACCACTTTCTACACTCTCCCATGAACACACACACACCTCCCTGCCACCTCTCTCATCAACAAACACACACTCTACACACTCTCACATGAACACACACCTCCTACATACACTCTCTCATCCTTAACCTCTACACACACTCTCACATGAACACCACATCCTACATACATCTCTCATCACTCAAACACACACACACACACTCTCACATGGTACACACACTCCCTACCTCTCTCATCAGCATTACACACACTCTCACATTTCACACACTCTGCTCTCTCATCAACAGCTTTACCTCTACACACACACTCTCACGCCAGAACACACACTCTCCTACACACTCTCTCATCAACAAATACCACCTCCCTACACACACACACTCTCCACATAACACCCCACACACCTCCCTACATACACTCTCTCATCCAACAAACACACTCTACACACCTCACATGAACACACACACACTCCCTACATACTGCTCTCTCATCCTTAAACACACCTCTACACACACCTCTCACATGAACACACACACACTCCCTACATACCTCCTCTCATCAACAAGCACTCTACACACTCACCACATGAACACACTCCTGCCTTACACTCTCTCATCAACAAACACACTCTACACTCTCATGAGACACACACTCTCCTACATACACTCTCATCAACAAACACACTCTACACACACACTCACACTTGAACACACACACTCCCTACATACATCTCTCATCAACAAATACACACTCTACACACACTCCTCACATGAACACCACACTCCTCGCCACTCTCTCATCAACAAATACACACACTCTACACACTCTCACATGAACACCACACACACTCCTACATACCTCTCTCATCAACAAACACACACTACACACACTCCCATGAACACACACACACTCCTACATGCACTCTCTCATCAACAAACACACACCTCTACACACACACCTCCCACACTGAACACACACACTCCCTACATACCTCTCTCATCCTTAAACACACACTCTACACACACACTCTCACATGAACACACACTCTCCCACATGCCTCTCTCATCAGCAAACACACACTCTACACACCTCACCCAGACACACACTCCCTACGCCTGTCTCTCATCAACAAACACACTCTACACACTCTCACGAACACCTCCCTACGCCCTCTCTCCTCAACAAACCTTACACTCTACACACTCTCACACTTGGTACACTCTCCTACACTTGCTCTCTCATCCTTAAATACCCTACACACACTCACATGAGCTTACTCTCACACACTCTCTCATCACTCGGCTCTGCCTCTACCTCTCACATGGTTTACACACCTCCTACATACACTCTCTCATCAACACACTCTACACACACACTCTCTCATGAACACACACACACTCCCTCTCTCATCCAACAAACACACACTCTACACACACTCTCACATAATTTACACACACACTCCCTACATACACTCTCTCATCCCTTCAAGCTTACACACACTCTCTGCCCTCTCACATGAACACACACACTCCTGCCACTCTCATCAGCAAACACACACTACACACACTCACACTTGAACACACACTCTCTACATACTGCTCTCTCATCCAACAAGCCACCCCACACTACACACCTCACATGAACACACACACTCCCTACATACTCTCCTCATCCAGCAAATACCTCTACACCACACTCTCACATGAACACACACACACTCCTACATACCACTCTCTCTCATCAACCGTCCCTCTACACACTCTCCCACGCAGGCTTTACCTCCCCTACACTTACCTCTCTCATCAACAAACACACACACTACACACACTCCCACTTGAACACACACACCTCCCTACATACTCTCTCATCAACAAGCTTCCCTCTACACACACACTCTCCACATGAACACACACCTCCTCATACACTCTCTCATCAACAAACACACACTCTACACTCTCACATGAACACACACACCTCCTACATCTCTCTCATCAACAAACCTCTACACACTCTCACATGAACACACACTCTCCTACATACCACTCTCTCATCAGCAAACCCTTACCTCTACACACACTCCCATGAACACACACACACCTCCCCTACATACACTCTCTCATCCAACAAACCACTCTACACACACACTCTCACATGAACACCCTCCTCCTGTACACTCTCTCATCAACAAGCTTACTCCTACACACTCTCACATGAACACACACACACACTCCTACATACACTCTCTCATCAACAAAACACACTCTACACACACACTCTCACGCGAACACACACTCCTACCACTCTCATCCTTAAGCCCTCTACACACTCTCCACATGAACACACACTCTCCTACATGCTCTCTGTCCAGCAAACACACACTCTACCCCACACACTCTCCACATGAACACACCTCCTACATACACTCATCAACAAACACACTCTACACTCTCACACTTGAACACACTCTCCTACACCACACACTCTCATCAACAAACACACTCTACACACACTCTCACGCGAACACACCTCCTACGCCACTCTCTCATCCAACAAACACACTCCTACACACACTCTCACGCCCAGGTACACACTCCTACACTTACCTCTCATCAACAAATACACACACTCTACACACTCTCACACCCAGGCCACCTCCCCTGCCACTCTCTCATCTAAACACACTCTACACACACACCTCTCACAGAACACACACACTCTCACCCCCGCCCTCTCTCATCACTTAAACACACACTCTACACACTCTGCAAACCCCACACACACTCCTACACCACACTCTCTCATCAACAAACACACTCTACACACACTCTCACATGAACACACACACGCACTCTTGTCTGCAATGTTTCGTTGTGTCATATCTTGCAGCCAATAAATAATTAGTCAGTTTTCTTCACTCCATATTTGAGCGCGTTATAAGCACTTCACGCCAGTGTGTGTATATGTTGAGTGTGTGTGTGTTGTGAGAATGTGTGTGTGTGTGTGTGTGTGTGTGTTAGTGTGTGTGTAAGTCTGTGTGTGTGTGTGTGTGTGTGTATTGAAGTGTGTGTGTAAATCTATGTGTGTGTGTGTGTGTGTGTGTGTGTGTGTGTGTTAGTATGTAAGTATAATGTGTGTGTATGTGTAGTCTGTGTGTGTGTGTGTGCTGCTGCTGTGTGTGTGTGTGTAAGTCTGTATGTGTGTGTGTGTGTGTGTATAAACGCTTAGGGTTGAAATACGTTGCATGCTTAAATTCTCACTCTGCCTCTTTTTTCGCCTGTAATTAAAATGTTTCACGTGCGGCTTCTCAGTCCGCGCTCCACTAAGCTCCGTTTTCATCAACTAAACGAGTACCATCCGTCCATCTCACATCCGTCTGTCCATTCCATCTTTCATCCATCTTCACATCCATCCGTCCATCCATCTCCACATCCGTCCATCCATCTCCACATCCGTCCATCCATCTCCACATCCGTCCATCCATCTCCACATCCGTCCATCCATCTCCCCATCCATCTGTCCATCTCCACATCCGTCCATCCATCTCCACATCCGTCCATCCATCTCCACATCCGTCCATCCATTCATCCATCCGTCTGTCCATCAGTCCATCTCTTCCTCCATTCATCCATCTCCCCATCCGTCTGTCCATTCATCCGTCCATCCATCTCCCCATCCGTTTGTCCATCAGTCCATCTCTTCCTCCATTCGTCCATCTTTCCATCCGTCCACTGATCCTTGAGTTTTGTTAGCATGACGCAATCTTGACTAGCTGTAGCTGCTTCTTGCTAGCTAAATCTAGTTTAAAACTAGCGTCGTTAAGCTAAAGCGGGTTCGCTAGCGCAGTTACAGCAATGTCATGTTAAATGGTATAAAACATTAACATTATCAAGTAGAAATGAACATTAACCTGCACCGGGCACTTATGACAAATCAACCTTTACTTTATTCCAAAACACAGCTCGTCAAATCCTCGTAGCTCCTCTCACTGTCCGTTTTTGTGCCAGTAACAGCGGGGCGGTTTTAGCGAGTGCGCTACACGCCAGGCTAGCACATCTTCCGTTTTTTAAGTGTAATGACTTGCGAAGCTCCAGAATTAAAGAACAATCTATAGCTTCCGTGCTGCTAATTTCAAAGCTAATGATCCTCCATTAGCGTGATGCTTTAATGGCCGAGCCGCGAGGCTATGTGCCGCTCGCTGCACCATTAGCGCCACCCAGAACGCGGCTTGGCACAGCCGATAATGGTGGCATTTAAGTGGGCGCAAAGTGCCAGTCACTTAAAGCAGGTTTGATTAAAGGAGCACTCCGCCCCGCCATGCTACTGTGGCTAATGGTGGTGTGAGCTAATGGATTAGCTTTAGTGTAATCCACATGTGATTTAAACAATGTTGTTAGCATTGAGACGACGTTTGATGCTTTAGCAAGTTTGAAAACAGTGACATGGGAAAATACTAATGTAGCTAAGCATGCTTGACGTAAGCATTTCAAATTAGCTAGCTAATGTTAATTACATTTTTTAGGTTGCATGCTAAATATGAGCTGCTCTTTATGCTTGACGCTAACTGATGCTAACATGGTATGCTATTAATGCTATTTAAATTGCTAGTATCAAGTGCTATATATATTAAATATCTTTAGCATGCAGCTAACAATCTAAACATGCTATTGAAAGCCAGCTGTTCCACTGAGTCTTAACGTTGATCTTTCAGAGTAAGTTCTCTGGAGAATCCTGTACGATCCCAGTGAGTTTCCTTTAAACGGCTAATTTTCTTAAAGATCCCTCACTAGCAGGGCAATATCGCATCTGTCAACAATATTAGCCTGCTAAAAGCACTGCTAATTAGCTTCGCGCTACCACTTCAACTGGAGCAAACAAGCAACGTTAAAGGAGGGAGAAACGGATTTCCATATAGTTAGCCACGAAACACCGGGCTTGTGTCCAGAACCAGAACCAGACTAAAGTGACTCGTAGGACAATCACCAGGCCTCACTCTGAACCAGAACCAGAACCAGACAGTTCATACGATGAACACCTGGTTCTGGTTTTGCTTCTCCTCCATGCACTCCTCCTTTATTCTCTCCTTTTCTACTCAGTCGTCCAGGAAAATCCCTCATTTTTACTCTCATCTCTTTTCCGTGGCCGTGGCGTTGACTTCTGGAGTGCTCAGGTCATGACCCCACTCCGTTTCCCACCGGCTTCAACCGGAACCGGAGATGGATCACATTCCAGAAGCGAGACGGAGGAGAAAAATACCGAGCTGGATCTGGACTCCATCCGTCTCCCGGAGTTCTCCAGCGCCGTCTCGGAACACGAAACTCGCCATCGGCTAACACGCTAACGATCGTTTCTCCCACTATTTAATTAGCGGCCGTTGGATTACAATCGATCCCTCCCCCACTCACACTTTTATACACACACACACTCCGTAGTTCTTGTTAAAAGCCCTCGCTGGGCCATTAGCATAACGCGCCGGCAGAGAGAAGGAGGAAAAAGTTCTAAAAGCGACACGTCTTGAGAAACGCAACAAGAAATGGATTTTGCGCGGCTGAAATTCCACACTCGTTTTTTTCGTGCATTGATTTTATCGAACATTGCACCTTGAACGCTAAACCAGAGCGAGAATGAGGCAACGCAACCCGGCCTGTGTGGATGTAATTTTTGGACAAGACTTAAAACTTTTTAAGGCTAACAGGAAAGCAGCAGCTGCTAGCGGCGAATAACATTTAAAAAAAATTATTTGAACTTAACGTGCCATATTTAACAACTAAAACCCAAACCAGTCCCACATTAAACCAGATCCGCAGTGTTTAGCTAGCCTGTGACTCAGCACCTAATAATAAAAAATATATGTTAACTAAGTTTAGCTACACTGCATATCACTTATAAGATTTCTACACTGTTTAAAGATAATGGCATAATTAATTATAAAACCATCATGAACATAAAATAAGAATATAACATTACATCATATATCATTTTTATTGAAATATTATGTTATATAGCTAATAAGTTATTCAAGCTATTTCAGTTAAATTTTACTTTGTTATATTTATGACTTTCCTAATAATTTAGAAAACATATTCTTCATATGTACCTAGCAATATGATGAAATATAAATATTGTATTTAGAATATAATACTTGCCATTTCTCCTGCTAAAGGTAATAACTGTGCATTAATAATGTTAGTTTTGCCTCATCATGTGCAGCATTGTTTTTTATTCTGTTCTATAAATCTGTTTTTTACTATTTGTACGGAATAAAAACAGGTTGAAAAGTTGTGTTTTTGGGAGATTATTTTTCATAACGCTATCTGAATTAATCTGGGCCTCGGGAACAACTTCTGCTGGAAAGAAAAAACAAAACAGAAAATAAATTTGAAACTTTATCTGCTTTTACTTTCACAGCCCTGAACTTTTTCCACACACACACACACACACACACACACACACACCTCGCGTCCTGGTTGGGTCTTGGCTGCAGGTGTGTGTGTATTTAATTAGGGTTTATGCAGTCCTCCTGCAGATGTCCTGCACCTGTCTGAGTTGTGATTTCACCTGCAGCTCACCCCCGACCCCTAGTCGTTCTTCACGCTCCCGTGGCTCGGCTGACGGTTGACGGGGGGTCGCGTCCGTGTGGGGGGTCTGAACCCAAAAACATACGGCCACCTGGTCTGCGCCGAACCCGAGGGAGAAGCCAGCTTGTTGTTGTTGGTTCAGGACGAACAGCGTTGGCGAAGTGACGGGTCACGAAACCTGAACACCATCCCGCCAGCCGCTCCTGCTCCTCGTACAACCCCGCCCTTACCGCCTGAGTTCTGGAACTTTCTTCACTTTAACACAGCTCCAACCTCCTGATCCAGAACCACACTGACCTCCTGCTCCAGAACCTGAACCACACAGACCTCCTGCTCCAGAACCACAGCCACCTCATGCTCTGCAACACTTGTGGTGCTGTTGACCCTCAACACTGCAGTCACACTGACACGTCTACTAAAAAATGCTGAAAAGGTACCTCAGCGACTAATGTCAGAGTACTGCTAAAAATAATAGACGAGACCAGTCTCCAGCATAACTCACCAGGAGAAAATACAGCTTCCATAACAGCTTATCTCCCTCTCTCTCTAACGGTCTATTGAGAGACCATCCAGACTGTCTAATTGTCTGTTTAAGAAATCTTTTTTATATATCAATATACAGATAGAACATCCATCTATTATTATCACTACATCAATTCATCTGTAGGTCCATCCATCCATTTATCTTTCAATCAATGTACCCATATAACCAATGTCAATAAATCTGTTAATCATATTCATTCATCGATCAATATATCCAATCTGTGTGTCCATACATCTATCAATCCATCTGTTCATTCATCTACCAATGTCTGTCTGTCTGTCCGTCTATTTACACTTCTGGCCTTCAGCTGTTTAATTACATACATAATACTCTGATGAATGAGGCAGAGAGGGTGTATTGAATACTGGGAAAATAAACTGTGTTTAACAGCATCGATTCACACTGAACACTATATTATTCATATTATCAACACTGTCCATAATAATGGAGGGATACTCACCTTCCATGATGTAGTCGATAACTCACCATCACCCTCTCTACATGAGACTCCACTCACTGCACCTGCATCAGCACACAGCAAACATTAGTGATGCGCAGTGACATGGGAATATTATTTTTATTGAATCTTAATAATCTGAGGATTATTTTCTTTGTTGAAATTCGGATTTAGGGCCTGTTTCCACACATGCGGATATTTTCATACGTTTGGGCCTTTGATTTACACGTAAACAGAGTTTTCGCCTCAAACGCATCACTTTTAAAACGCCCTCCAAAGTGACGAGTTTAAAACGCGGGATTCCGCGGATACGTGTAAACAAAAGGTCCAAACGTGTAACAAATTCGCCTTCATAAAAATCTCCGCATGGGTGGAAACAGGCCCTTAGATTTGCCCGATATTTTCAGGCGATATTTGATGTATTTCTAGTACGTCTGAAGGGTACACAGCCCGCACCTTGTGTATTAAAATGTAAGGCGTCATTTTGTGCCAAAATTCTGAGCACACAGTGGAACGTTCTCCAGAAAAATCCCTTGTCTTTGCGCACAGCAAGTGTGTGAAACATGTTTAACTAAACTGTGTGTTTGCGGCATCAAGCGACTGTGAGCTCACACATGGGCCGTGTCCCAAACCGCGTACTACTGCACTCAATAGTATGGTAGGCAGGGTGCGCTTATCATACTTGAAGAGACGTTTTAAAAAACGCTGATATTTGGTTGAAAAGTGAAAGGTGTAAAGACGTCTATAAAGAGCCGTCCCTCCACGTCTAAGAGAGGTTCAAAAGACGTCTTTCAGGCAGCTTCTATAAGCCATTTTCCACCATGACTTCATTATTATTATAATAAATTAATATAGTGTACTAACGAAATGTTTTCATATCATACTCATTATATTCTTATATCTTATACTAATAACGACAACAAAAACAAACAAAAACAGTGTCAAAAAGTACAATTAAAACATTTATTTATTTGAAAAACACGGACACACTACCCAATGTGAAAGCAACACTAATCAAACGCTTTTAAAGCAGTGCTTCACTTTCTCTCCAATACAGTGGGACGAAGTAAAACAAACTACAAAGCAGCAGCAAGCAACCGGCAATAAAAAACAATTAAGAGGCTCTATAAATGTACATAAATTACCATCTTACAAGATTAGTCTACTAACTAACACAAACACTCGCAAAACTAATTACTCACTTTCGCTCAGTAACGCACACAAGTGTGATCACAAGCGCAAAAAACGTGAGCACAACTTTCACACGCAAACGGGCCACTGCTGATGACGTCACACACGCGCCCAAGCGGCGCGACGATTTTACGTCTGGAGGAATAGAAATACCTGCAGATAAATTAAATAAAGTGTGTGAAATTACCTGCACCTTTTATACATCAAATGTGTAAACGAGGAAATACAAAAAATAAAAATCCAAAGATAACGATTCTACAGGAAAAGACCGTAAAATACGCAGATTGCCACTAGTTCAGAACTTGGGGAAATAAATTGATTATATTCAGTAATGTACAGTGTTTGGGTGAAGTTCACACAACACGTTTTAATCGAAATAACGTCATATTTTCCGCAATATATTTTCATGGCTCTATTAGGGCTATGTGTGGTCCTAAAAAAGACATCAGTCTTGGACTAAATGTGGACATAATCAGACGGACTAAACCAAGAGCAATTTTCAAAGACTAATTTTGGTCTAAATAAAGGCCATGACGGACTGGCCAGATTAGCCCTTACAACAACGTTCATGGACGTCCGGTGCTCGGTGGGAAGCGGTAGAACGCGTCTCAGGAAATAGCCGGGGTTGTAGCTGAACGGCTCTCTACGCACTAGGTAGTGCACATGGAGTGTCATACGCGCCCTATTTGACTTGGTACACTACATGGGGCGGGAAGTGACTTCTTCTTAAAATGTTGTGCACTACGCTGGAAATGCTCCGCCTCGCTCGACTTGCCGCTGTTAGAAATGCCAGAATTATGGTGTTATTCTTGTGCCAGAATTCTGAGCGCGCAGCGGAACTTTGGAGAGTAAAATATCATGTCCTTACGCTTCTTTTCCTCATTAATCGGCATCGGCAGATATAAGCATGAAAAATATTAATATAAATACACTTTTAATTAACGACACACGTCCTCGTTTTGTTAGTCCCTAAAATGTCTAAACAAACACTTGAACACCCCCTGCTTTGGCTACAAATGTGCATTACGTTTAATTTTACAAATCAATTCAGGAAAAATATTAAAATAGGATCAATGTGAGGACATTAAACAAGAGAATGAGGGCGTATTCACACGCTTTAAACCAACCCAAGTCTATTTCCTGTCTTGGTTCTGATCTTCTGGGCAGGTGTGAATAAAAGCACCCGAACTCAGGTGTGGACCTACAAGCGGCCCAAGACCCAGCTGAAGAGGTGATCTCAGTTCGGATCCAAACCAACTCTGGTACGGTTGGTTTAAGGTGTGAAAGCTGCCAGCTGCAAAAAGCACACCTTTATGGATTTAACAGGCTCCCGTCGTTGTTGCGCATTACAGGAAATGATTGTTTGTATAACTACACAACACACACGGACGAAGAGAGCCAGTGCTAGAGATGGGACGTGGGTTAACGTGGAGCTCCATGGAGAGTTCTCCTTCACAGCCAACTTGCAGCACGTCTTCAGCGTTACCCAATTACTAACATCATATTGTAAAACTGACGCTGCATCAATGGCTCTTGATGCGAAACATTTCTGCAAACGTCCAGTGGTTGAACGAGCAGCACACACATGGTTTTATTTACAAATTCTGCTCCACCTACAAGGCCTACTTAATAAATATTAACATGTTATTAAGTCTGGACCAAAGCAGATGAACTAACAGACTTTCCTGGTGCGAATACACACATCTTCATCTCCCAACTATCCCATCTATATTTCCACTTTTCAATCAGAATTTTTACTTCAAGATGTTGAAGTTATAATTCGTCATTTGAACATCAGTTCATTTCAAGGCTAAATAGCTTTTATCACAATTGTAATGGAACATTTTTACATTTTGCTCTGTTCCTTTACTAAAAGTCACAACCCGCTTTTCCAATTCCATATTTGTTCTTTTAACAGCAGCAAAAAATCATAAAAGAAAAATATTGCATCTCCACGTACAAATTTTGTAGCTTCACCCAGGGACAAAAATTTGACTGTTGAGAGACGTGAGGGGCAATTTGGCTCCTGCAGGCACAAAAAAGGTTTGCGTTGCCATTGACAGACGGAACAGTTTCACATTTTTAAAAAAAAGAGAGCATAGCATTTACCGGTGGAAAGATCAAATGAAGGAGTGTTTCATTCTTTCACGTGAAAGCATGTGTCGCTCGCCGGTCTTCGGGAGCGTGGTTCCAGGCCTTCCTTCCTTCCGCCCCCCGGTCCGATAAAAAGCAAGCGCTCGATGCCTGGCGCTACCTGCAGAGAGACACATTGTCGGAAATGCAAATTCGGCTTCAAAGCGGCAGAGGAAGAGGACGAGGACGGAGGAGTGGAGGTACGATTGGAGATGAAAGCGAGGGAGAGAGGGAGGCGAGGAAGGGAAGGCGGACGAAAGCGAGCCATTATGTCGGGGCTTATCTGCGGCGAGCCGACGGGCAGCAGGGCCAAAATGCATTCGCTTTTGTTCAAAAGTTGTTCGGAAGTTTGCAAGCACAAGCACAATTAAACAGAAAGAACAAATAAAAGAATATATGAACCGTGATGTAACTCTGGTTGATCAACACCGTATTTTTTTTAAATACTAGGGCTCGGTATCGTTGCTAATTTCCTGAATTGATTCGATTCTGATTCACAAGGTCACGATCCGATTCAATTCTCGATTCGATTCGATATCGATTTATTTAGAGATTTCTTTGTGTCAATACTAGTTTTGCTTGGTAATAAAAGAACTTGTTTTAAAACTGAAGTGTTGCCAAACATCGGCCTTTAGACCAGACGGTGATTTGAGCGGAGCAGCTTCAGCCATGGCTCTATTTGGTTTGGGTTTCGCCGGTCTCACGTTTTTATAGCTTTCCTTGCGCGGTCGCGAGAAGCAGTGCACAGCCGCAGGAAAAGATCGGTCCGCAAATTTTTGAATCGATATCGTATTTTTCGAGCGAGAATCGATATTGATCGGTGAATCGATTTTTTGAACCCAGCCCTAATAAATACTATTGTTATTCCAGTTGTTGTTTATAAAACCAAGGTTTTGAATTTTGAGTCCTGACAGAGAAAGCTGTTGCAACTTTATATTATAGACCTTTGCTTCATTTGACATGGGGTGGTGTTGGTCTAGTGGCTACTCGTTTCTGGACCAAGAGGTCGTGAGTTTCAATCCTACCTCCAGCACTACCACCACCAGTGTTGGGGAGTAACGAGTTACATGTAACAAAATTACGTAATTTAATTACAAAATAAAAGTAACAGTAATCAGTTACATTACTTTGAAAAAATGTGTAATTAAGTTACAGTTACTTTCAGGAAATATTCAGGATTACAATTTCAGTTACATCTCAATATCTTCTGCAGAAACATTGGCTATATGTTTAAGATAAATAAGATAAATAATGTTTTCTCGTTATAAAATCAACTAAAAATAGCTCCGAATTTAACCTTTTAGATTATGGTTAAATTGATATTGATTTATTGTCAATTATGTTTTAAAATCCGCTGTTGATTCAACGTAAAACATAATGAGCGCTTTCAATTTGGTTTCAACGTCGCGTATCAACGTAGATTCAATATTTCTTCCTGACGACTGTTCAATGTTGTTTCAGTCAGATTTTGCTATCTGGGAAGTCTTTGTGCGTGTCACTCATCTTTCCAAGCACTTTCCACTGTTCCATCCCTTTCATTCCACAACTTTACACCATGTGTCAGTTTCCCTCGGTTACTGAGGTCACTTCACTCCCAGACACACCATGAGGTGCAAATGCTATCGACAAGTCTGAAAGTGGCTTCAAACAGTGAGAGAGTGACTTCAAACGGTGGTCAAAGACTCTAATGGGGCTAAGGGCAAATTAACACTAATGACCGTCTAAAATCATGGAAAAACCTTGTTACGTAAAGTTAAATAGTAAACCAAAGACTTACTCTGCTCTTCTGACCTGTCACTGCGCTCACACGATGAAAAGATGACCAAAGATGCTAATGGGGTTTATGGAAACCAATGCTAATTATCAAACTCCTGAAATAATGACTCCAAATGTAAAGAACATCACCAACAGGATGAGACCGACTCTTGATCTGTTGCTAACACACATTTGCACTCACTTGACAAAAAGTAGCCAAGGGCACTGAAGGGACCGACACTAAACGAAGGGTAAAGTGGAAATGAATGTAGCGCATGCTACTGCAGCCCCTGCCACGCTATGATGCCCTTAGCAGGACATTTTTCTTTCAGTCGGCAGCAGTTTCCACTGCTAATCAGCTAATTTCACTCCCAGGTCTGTGGGTTTGCCCTCTAGAGCAAATATCGCCACTACGCTCTCTCTCTTCTCCCAATTCATTCATGGTCAGCAGTTGTAAATGATGTGAAACCTTTGTGGAGTGTGAAATGGGCAAAGAGGGAGAGAGAGAAACTAGACATCCGCGACGTCCTGCTTCGCCGCAAACGAGCTCCTTTTAGAGTCGCCCTCTCTCCATCCTGTCAGTTCCAGTGCGGAGCTTTTCACGCCCCAATTCCCAAACATTTTTGGACAAGTTCAGCGGCCGAGCGGCTCGGCGCTAACGAATTCCGACAGTTCGGCACGGGCAGCATGACGAGCGCATGGGCGAGGGAGGGGAAATTGGGGTAAAGAGAGAAAGAAAGAGAGAGAGAGCGAGGGGAGAGAGGTTATTATGATCCATAAAAGTCACCTTTCTGTTTTCCAAGCCTCTGGGAAGAGAAAGATGGTGGGAGGTCTTCATCGGAAATCGAGCTGGAAGATGACAGGGGTGACGACCCCGGGAGCGACGAGGCAGATGGCCTAACAGAAGAAGAAGGTGTAAATTAAGCAAGTGAGACGGATGCGGAAGCCATGCTTCTTGACACGCCTCCCCCTCCCTTTTACACCCTCATGTTTATGGATCTTTTTTACTTTTCTTCTCCTAAGTGACCTGAAGTATAGCTTGACCAAAATCAGGGAAGGTCTTCCAAACTTTGGAGGTCCAAGAGCGGGGAAACTTTGCTAACGTCGTCAGAAAGTGCCAAAGTCTATAATTACACAAAGGATAATTGAGTCAAGTTGGAGCAGTGTCTTTGTTAATAAAGTGCCATCCCCGTCCTCTGTCGGTCCGTCGTCAACAGACGCGAGCGCTGTCATACCCTCTGCGATTGCGTGGCGGCTGGCTAATTGGCCGTAAAAGGGAGCCCGGCGACGGGAAGTCCGGGAGCAGGTGCTTGACAAGCCGATCTAGCGGCTTCTCGCCCGCCGCGTCACCGTGGGTGTCAGCTGGCGAATCAGCCGTGATCGCCGATGCCTGGAAGCGCTGCAGATTGGTAATAAAAAAACCGAGTGCCGAGCCACCTGCTGGGAGCGTTCCAACGGTGGGAAGACGGGCAGGTTAACGCCGAGAGTTACCGGAGCCATTAGACAGCGTGCCACCAGCTCTTGACACGCCGCATGCTGCCAAACCTGCAAATTAGCAGAGAGGAGGGGGTCTGCCGTCACTAGGAAACAGACAGGGCACGATGTGTGGGTGATGGCCTGCAAGCACAGGTCAATATTATGTAGTAAGTTTACAATTATTTTACAGCCGTCTCACTAGAAGCCTGGATAGAACCCAGTCGTCTAAGGCTGTTATCCAGCAGGGTTTCCATCAGACTTTACTTCAGAACATTGACCTGGTCTTAGCTAGATAATCACCAGCAATGGTCCAGTCTGGTCCAGGAGGAAGATTATACTGGACGTTTTGCAGGATAATCTTCCTCCTGGACTGGAAATTGTCCAACCCTCACCTAGAACACCTTTAAGCTCTTTGTCTCTATGTTAGCTGTTGTACTGATAGTTTTTCCCAAATGACAGCAACGTTAAAGTTATTGTAAAGCCGGTTTGCCTTGCACAAGTTCTCAGAGGAAGCAAGTGTGTTCTAGACAGCAGAAATCAAGAGAAAAAGTTGATGCAGAAAGTGGCACAGTGTGAAAGGAACATCTGATCTAGACCCTTCCATTACATGTGATTTGGGTAAGTTTATCATGGAATTGTTCTGACATTTGATCTGATGTGTCTTATTGAGCTTCAAGTTTACAAAGAATCAACCATATTTTATGCTTTTAAAGAAATCATATGAATCTTTTCAACAGAACAAGACACTGACACTACTTGTCACAATTGTTTTTTGTCCAAAAGGAACATTAAAATCCAGAAACAGTGTTGAGATGCAGAGCCCTGCTTTGGTGTCAGGAGAGATCTGAAACATCTCTGGTGTCTAAAGCATGTGGATCTACAGGCACGTCCACATCTGTCACCCGCCGAGAGCGACGTCTACATCACAACAGTGGAACTCCATCCCAGCAGCCAAAAATGGGTCATATCATTCTGCCTCTACTCAGTGCTGTCAAAAGTGCTGACACAAATCAAGGAGATTACATTTACTGACTGCTCTGTGCATATTTCATTTCTGATTTGGCCTCTGGGGAGTTTAAACAACACTGTTAAAGGAGTCACAAAATTTAGACATTTGATAAACTACTATTTACTCACAACAGTTGTGATGTCTGGAGACAAGACCCGTCACCCGTTAACACTTTCTGCACCAATTTTACTACCTTATTCCTCCAAAATCTGCAGCCCAGAGCACACTCGCTTCCTCTGAGAATCAAGGCTTCAACTGGTTGCCCAGGTAACCCAAGTTAAAAGTCACCTTCCTGGCATGGGCATTGAACAGTGTTGGTGACTTCCGGTGTTCTGCCGGTTTTTAATCATACTTGACCTCAGGACATTCACACTTGGTCTCAGGTAGATACTCGTCATAAGTAACTCACCGAGTAACCGTCAAAACTCCTTCCCCTGAAATGATCAGCGCTGGCTAAAATCTAAAAAAGCTAAAAAAGCTAAAAAAGCGTTACAGATGCAAAACATCAACACTCCCACTTCTTCTCGCCGAGCTTCTTTGCACCAGACAGATTACCATGAGATGGACTTCCCTTCTGTTCCAGCAGCAGGCGGCGCCTGGAAGGCAACGCTTCACTGATCGCTTCCCTCCAGCCAGTCTCTGACCACTTTTATTCACCTCCTTACCCACTCGCCTTTAATAAAAACCCTTCGACCGTGAGTGCCCCAAGCTCTTAACATTTGCGTGGCGAGATGAAGAGAGCGTTTTTATATTTCACGCCCCGCAAAGCCGCATCCTTAGCCAGGCGACGGTGCATCCGTATTTACGTTTATGCTTTACGTAATTAACTATTGATTTAAGCTTCTTCCCGGGCCTTGGCGGAGACCTCGGAGCCGTTAGCCGTCCTGCTTTATTTCTGTTTCTCTGCCGCCGGGTAGAGTTATGGCGTCTCCTTTTTTTTTTCCTAGCCGGCCTCTGCAGAGGTCCACGGGGCAATTGATTAAGTTTGCCAGGGGAGAAGAAGCCCGAGGTCTGAAATGACCTCGATTGACTGGTTCTCTCTCTCACTGCGCCGCTCGGGTTCGTGCTGCAATTTCGGGGCTGTCTGACTTTCAGGGGTAATGGCTTTTCCCCCTGATTGGCGGGAGGGTGTTTAAGCCCCGCCGAGCGGAATTTTAATCTCGGGGTGTCACGGAGCCGGACGGGGGGACGGACGTCAGAGGCGAAGGAACACTTGGGACGTCTCAGAGCAATGAAGTGTTCAGTATGTGAACTGTCTTGCTGAGTTGCAGGAAAGTTACTAAAGACAGCCATCACAATTTAATTACTGTGTCAATAACGTTCTTAAATTTGAGAGAGAAATCATGATAATAAGCGTCCGAGTGTTTTAGCTTCATAGCATAGCACTCGGTCTACAGTCTACAAGTCTCACCTAATATTACTATTAAAAACCAAACAGCCAAAAATACAAAGAGTGAAGGAAATGTAAAGGTATTGAACTAGAGTTGAACTTAATCTGACTAGCCAACAAAGTATTAATGAAAATAAAATAATAATAAAAATACATTTACAAATGATTATAATTTAGTCTTTCTCAGCAATAAACTCTTTCTGAAAACTAAAACTAAATAAAAAAACAAACCTCAACTATATAACCACGTCAATTAACAAAAGACAAAATTTTCCTGCTGTCTACAATGCCTTCTTAAGAGTTTTTACTATAATGGATAGATTTTAAAGGTTAGTCAATACACACACACACACACACACACACACAGAGCTCGGTCATGCAATAAACCCTGTTTTACCTTCGTGCGAGAGGCTGCAGTTTGGCTGTAAACACATTTTGAATTGCTCCTGCCCCCCGAGCCCCATCAACACGAGATGCCCTCACCGAACTGTTACTCATTTTCCCAACCAGTCACACACAAACACACACACACACACACACACACGCCCTCATTCCTTCTGTGGCTGTGATTAATAGACCTCGCTCCACACGGCCGGCCTATAAGTACACCAGGCCGAGCTACGTCTCCCTACGTCTGCTGCTGCCTGGATGAAAGCCCTCGCTCGCTCGCCTCCTTTTCTTCCTTACCCCTATACACCACCGCTCACGCTTCACTGCCAGCGCGGGGGTTTGTGTGTGTCGGCCGCTCGGTGGGGAGTTCCTGCGCTGCTCTGCCGAGTGGAACCGTCTTGGCTATTGCTATTAGAAAAGTAATCTGGACGAACGAACACACACACACACACACGCTCACACATACACTCACACACACATGCACTTACCACAATCTTATTTTTCCACTGCCAAGCTAAACCCACTCTTCACTGGCTCCTGGAGGTCCCAGACACCCCAAACTTCTGTGGGTCACCTTGCTGCTTCTGCAGTGACTTGCATCATCCGAATCACTGAAGAGACATGAACAATCTAGGATCTCTTCAAGTGTTCCGCGCACTGGACATGCAACGATCTGCATCACCAAAATCTCCCAAGAACCAGTAAAGGATTTGGGACATGCTGCTCTTCTGTAGTTCGCCATGATGCTCCTGTAGGGACCTGGGGAATCTTGGTAGTGGGTGCGGAATATTAGGCAGCAGCTGAACGCTGCATCTTTGAAGTTGGTTTTGGAAGCATGGAAATGGATGAGCGCAAGGAATGACCTCGACAAGGCCAAATTGTCACAGCTAGATGAGTGAGTCATAGCAATTCTTGTAGGGTGTTTCCTGTCTGAAGTTGTCAGGACCCACTGAAAGTGGTCAGAGGAAGCGAAAACTGGTGAACCAGTGGCAGGGTCATGGGAAGAGCTGAAGTTGATTGATGCTTGTAGTGTAGCTTAATTTGCTGAAAATACAAATTCTTGTGTCCGCAGAGGTAGTGCATCACAGTTAGTTGTGTATGGGGCTGTAGATCTACTCTGTATTAGGTGGTGGTCATAATCTTATGGTTCCTCTCACGGTTTCTACATTGTTTACTACAGAGGGACTTGCCACTGTCACCCTGTTAGGGGCATGAAATACTGTATGTCATTATGTAAAGCTGATTTGTGACGTCTGTTGTAAAAGGCACTACACAATGGAACTGAGTATTTTTCACAAACACTAAGTGACCACAACCTCTCCCCACCACCACCACTAGGATATTTTGACATTTCCACCACATCAGCGTTGCCACAACAGTATAAAAGAAAAGCAGAGACCGATCGGTCGGCAGGGCGGCAAGACGGCGTGCTGCAGGAGCCGCGGGAGCATTATCAGAGGCACTTCCTTTTACAGACTGACATATTGGGAACAGAACGTTCCAGAACCCGAACTGCTAAAAGTTGAAGGTGTTCAGTGGGAAAGCGGCGCGTCAGACAATACGCCGGCGACGGACGAGGACGTTTCTCCTTGTAGCTGCTGCTGTTTTTCAGCACAACCTCAGCAGAAGTGACACGGCGCCTGAAAATCAGAGTCTCAATGTGCTGGTTTAACCTTCGACTGCTGGAAATGGAGAGCGTCAGGTAGAGGGACGGCCTGTGTTGGAGGATGGCCAGAGCTGGGGATGGCTTTTTTTTGTCTACTGTACCAGACTAGAAAATGGTAGGAAGGTCTTGAGGAAAGGACGTTTATCTATTTTGACTTCTGCTAAATAGCACAGTTTCAGATCCCCTACCCTACAATACTCATATTTCAGTATTGCACTGAAGTACTATTTAAGTGTTCTAATGACAGTAATGTGCTTCATACTTTTACTCCAGTGGGGTTTTTTTGGGAAACATTAACGTTTGTTTTCTAATTTTGTCTGCAAGGGCAGAAATAAACGAATTTTCTTGTGACGAGCTGATATCACCACTCACACGCTTTTATGGAGCTGACATTTACTCAAGTAAAATTACTTTCTATATTTTTACTTTATTAGGCTTGTAAAAAAAAAAAAAAAAGGCTTCAACTGGACTTCTGGTCAGTCAGACTCACCCTCACCAGTAGGGGTCAGTATCAAAGTTTATCAGCATCTGTCAAGGAATAAAAATGCTGAAGCTGGAAAATGACAGATTGCTCCTTTAAAGTGTGTATAAACATAATTTATGGCACCATTAGATGGCAATAAGAGTTTTATTAATATCAAAAGGTTACACTCTCGCCGTATTTTACGGTGTTTGTAATTATCGGTGGCTTCGTAGCACCGGGTTCCCGTTTATGGAGCTCGGAGTGAAAATATTCACAGAGAACTGGCAAGAGCACTCTGGCTTTCTAAAGCTGGTGGCTAATGGAGATAATTATGTAATTATTATCAGCAGAAGTGATGAAATTCATAAAAAAGCCACTGGCAACTCCACTTCATCCCCCTGCTCTCTCTCTGTCACTCTCTCCAGATCGCTCTAATCCTTAAAATATATTTGCTAAGTCCATAAGTAAAGCCCTAGAAGTAAACCAAAGTGCCTTTAAAAAGCTAAAAATCACATATTAATTCAGTCAACATTGAAATATAAGAGTCTATGTGACCATTAACCAAAATCTGACCCCATATTTCTGACCTCATTCTACCTTAAGAGCATTTTTATCTCTCTTCTCTTCTTGAAACCAAACGCCTCCTCGCCAGTGCCAATATTGACTTGTTTACCGTGGCCTTGCCTTTCAGGTCCATAATAGCACTAATTATTTATCTCCCGCACCCTTCCATACAAGGTCGGGCGACGGCGCCTGAATTATTCAGCGGCCCGAAATGAGTCGCTAAGTCTCCCGAAAGCCCCGCGGGAGACGTATCGGCGTTTTGACAGCTGCAGCGTTTCCCACTGACGGCCCGCTTCGCTCGGCCTAATTGATGCAGGGAAGGACCGTCCGCTCAAGTGGACATGACACTACAACGAAGCGGTAATGGGTGGAAAAATAACAGCGCCACCCGGAATGCCGGACCTTCTTGGATTTCATAAGCGTGCCACGAGGGAAGAAGTGCGTAAAAATTCAATGGAATTCTTAGAACTGTCAAGATGCAGCTTCATAAAATTTTAATTTAGAGTTTCAATAAACTTATTCAAGGGACAATTTTGTGGAGTTAAGTGCCTGACTTAAGGGACCACCCGTGCTATCACAGAGGAGTTATGTCCTCAAGGATTTTTTGGGGGTGGTAACCAATTTCCAACTGACCTGTAGCGACTTTTGCCAAAAGGGACAAAACAATTCTAAAAAGTCTCCTCCCGCTAATTCATTGCTCTCCTGGGAAATTACAGTGCTCAGATAGAAGTGTAATTGGTGCATTGTCTCATCCTGGCACCTCTGCTTGGCACAGGGAGGACGCCAACATCTGGCTCTAACCCCACGAGGCCGGGACGAATGAGATTAAAAGATGAAAAATGATATCTAAATGAGGATGCTCACTTAAGGATGGGACATAAAGCAGACAGATGCTAATTAGCAGTAAGGTGTCACCTGTCAGCCGCTGTAACAAGGTTAGACGTTGACGAGCGGTGGCGACGAGCCGGAAACATTACGGCCATCACCGGAACGTTTGGCCGTGACCTTGAGGTGGGAGGTGCGTCCTGCAGTCGCCTGACTACGCCAAACAACTTTCCAATGTCTTCTTTGTCCGGAGCTGCAGGGGCACAAAGATTTGTAACTGTAATCAGAATTTTGCGGGTTTCGAGACGAAAGGAGTCCACATCTGTCTTTTTTGGAGTTTCCCACTGAGTCGCAGAGGCTTCTAACCCTGAAATCGGCAGGCGCACATCCGTCCCGCTTCTATAGAGCATGAAGAATGGATTTCTCACTCTCCCAGCATCTCCGGGACTGGAAGCACTTGTCAAAATAAAAAAAAGAGATGAACAAGGAAATGACACACTTGAAATTATAATCACGACTGCCATTACAGAAACTCATTCTTAATCCTGTTCGCTCTCAAATCTGTCATGTGAAACGCCGGCGGAGGCGTGATGGGACGGGATTTTATCTCACAAGTGACAGATTTTTAATGTGCTGACCGACAAGGAAACCATGGATGGTGGAATGTGTGGAAAACCGAGCAGCTGTTAAGGGGAGAGGTAGAAAGGTAGAGTCTTGGTTTTATAGGTGTGGTCAGCAGGTAAAGAGGCAGGTGGTCACTTCGGTATAGGGGTGTGGTTATTAGTAAGAGGTGGTGCGTTATGGAGACATGGGTAATCACTGAAGTCAAACCCCTGATAAGTAACGCACTGGCCCACATGCCCAGCTGGTGAAAGTGTGGCTCTTCCTTAAGAGTGATGGCCGGGCATTGAGGCGAGAGGCATCCGGCCGCCGCGGGCGACGTAGCAGCCCAGTACGGGGTGGGGAAAAGCTCGCTCTGAAGCGCTAAACCCCGGCCACAGCACAAAAGCTTAACGCGTGTTCTGGACGAGCGCCAACTTCTAAAGTGCCTCCTCACTGTGAGCTGTGTTATGGATTTAGCGGGGATGCTAATCCCACCGGGTCTGGGTAGACCCGCGTTCACACACACAGACACACACACACACACACACAAAATGCAGTCTCAACTAACGAAGCCTCTCTGTGAACCCATCTGCAACGAGGCCTGTGCTTGGCAGCAGGCAAAAAAAGAAACGCTATTTATTTATTTACTTATTTATTTATTTGCCGACTCGTACTTCCAAACGGTACCCATCTGCGGCCGTGTGTGGGCTGTGTGTCTGTGTGCCAATTTGGGCAGCAACAAAGACGTAAAAGGATACATTTGCTGCGCTGTACAAGCGGTATGAAGTCCTATTTTAGGAGAAAACAGCGTTGAAACAGATCTGATTTTCTCTAATATTTGAAGTCTTTTTAGGGCACGCCAGCTCCTCGGCCCCTCGCCAGCCTTCGTGGCCGAGTAACGGGTCAGCGCTTCTGGGAAGCCAGTCAGTCCCAGAGGGCCACTATGTTCCACCCAGCACAGGAAGCAGAGAGCATTTGAGTCCGTGTGGAAGTGAGAAAAGCAGCAGAAAACAATGAGGAACAAAAGCAGTTGGGGTTTGTTCTTCACATAACGGATGATTTCCGGAACGAGGGCTGGCCAGTCTCCCAAACAAGACTCTTCAATGAGAGCTCGCTCTGTCTTTAAGTTCTCATGTTCTATGCACTAGCTTTACATTTTAGCAGCTGCTCCAGAGGGACTTCCATGTCCTAATTACAGGGACAGTCTCCCCGGAGAAGCCTGGGATTAAGGGCTTTACTCAGAGGCCTGATGGTGGTGGTGCTGGAGTCAGATTCCAACCCACAACTTCTCCTTGCTGAGATGTAAGTTGGTAGAAATTCTTCCTCATGAGTACCTCAGTGGCAACCTAACCAGCCCTAGATTTGAACCAGCGACCTTCTGATCATGGGAGCTGGGACACGTGCTGGATGCTGTTTGGATTAAAATCAGCTCCACATTTAAAAGGTGTTTTTATGTTGCAAACTCAAAATATGTCAGAATGTTCTGCTTGTTTGTGCTGTTTCACACAGCAGTATCTGTGATGATGGAAATTCTCCTCCTCCGTGTACTGGAGGCCAGCGGGAAGCAACTTGAGTAATGCGCCATGACAAAATATCGATCGCTCTCCACGGTGCGTGCGGCAGTCCGTCTGCTCGGCTAACGGTGGTGGTTTGGAGCGGCAGAGTCGCTCCTGTCACCGGCTTTCGGCGTTCGTGACGCAAATCTGACAGCGCTATGATGGTAAGAGTCCCGCGGGACGACAATGGCAGGGAGACGGATGGCAGACATCTGATCTGTTAGCGCCACGACATCAGACATAACTCCTCAGGAACTTCAAAAACATGTCCGAGCTCATCCCTCTCCTCTCTACCTCATCCACACGGCTGGAGCAGGATGAAAGATGAAGATGTTAAAGATACACTCATGCACCCAGCACAGTAATGAATATGGTGTTGGAGTACAAACACAACACCTTGATAAAATGATGTTCTTTGCTGCAAAATCATTGTCCGCTAATGGGCATGAAAAGCCAATTTATGAAGAAAATGTAGAATTTTATCCTCGAGTTATATTACATTCTCACTCCTGCAGAGCAACAGATTTCTCCATGAGGCTAATTAGCGCTGCCTGCTTCCATCATTCCTCGCTAATCCGGGTGGACGGCAGCATCATCTGGAGCGGATCGTGTTTGGACTCGGGTGCTAGAGGCTAGACCGACGCCTCTGATATGTTGACCAACTGCCCGTCAGCAGCTCCCGTCATGACGACGCCTTAATGAGCCGCTTTATTGGTGACTGAGATCAGTGATGACACAGCCGCGGCCTCGCGCTGACCACAGGGGTTGAGACCCTCCATCTCGGTCCCGATCTCTCTCCGGTTGGGCTCTGACCCCTGGCACGCCGGATCTGAAGGAGATGGGCAGGGGTCAGCCTGCTGCGTCCTGGCTGTATTTCTGGAGTGTGACGTCTGGGCTGTTTAATAGAAAAGGGTTGGGGTTGGTTCTAAATCAGAAAATCACAGGTTGTTAAAGCAGCACCATCTCACTTCAAGCACCAAAATGTCTGAAAATTACAATCCTGAAACACGAGTGTCGGATATGAACAGTATTTAAATATAAGTACTGACATTTCTGATAGTAACTGTACTTAAATACCTGCATGTGTGTGGAATTAACAGTATTTAAGTAAAATAGTTGAAGTACTAAAGTGTCTGATACTAACATTACTCAAGTACTTTAATAAAACCACTCAAGCATCTGATATTAATAGTGCATAAGTACCTGAGTTAAAGTACTAAAGTGACTGATATAGGGCATTAACAGAAAAGCCAATTTGTGGACGCGTCGCAGTCAGACGCACAAGTCGATGACCCCTGAGAGAAGTCGACAAGTCGTGTGTTTTTATCCCCTCTCTGTGTGCGCGCTTGTGTACACACTGCAATCTCTGCCTCTGATTGGCTTACGCTGACATGTGTACCTCGACTTAACCAATTATTAAAGTCACTTCATAAAAAGGGCGGGAACGTTGGCGTGAGGGGAATTTAAACACAAGACTGCAACAAGACGAGAGACATGGCAGCAGAGGCAGTAGGTCACAGACACACATCACATGCATGGAAATACTTCACTCTAGAGGACACAAACGGCACAGTGACCTGCACAATCTGCACGTCGGTGTTGAAGTCCAATAAGAGTACTAGCGTTACGCACGGCCATCTGAAACGGCATCCGCTAGCTAACACGGGTGATGCTCGCACTGCATGGAGTCGTCCAGTCCAGAGGACGCTGAGTAGCTTTACAGTAAAGCCTCTGACTGATAAGAAAAAACAGCAGATGACAGATCTGCTTGTTAATTTCATCGCTGAAGACGTGAGACCTTTGGCTGCAGTACAAGGCGAAGGCTTCAAAGAAATCCTACATTTTTCTGAACCAGACTACGCAGACCCAAGCCACACCACACTCTGAACTATGATCGACCGCATCATGCTGACTGTTAATGTTACAGAGAACTTTAATAAAAGTTGCTCATTGTTGGAAACCTGTGTTCCTCCGCTGCGTCTGTGTGATGACGTCATCGAACGACTCGTCGACTCGACTTCGACTTTATTGACGGATAAGTCGATCTGAAAAAATTTGAAGTGGTTAATGCCCTAGTCTGATATTTACAGTACTTCAGTATCTGAGTAGAAGTACCAAACTGTCTCATATTCACAGCACTTAAGTGCCTGAGTAAAAGTACTAACAGTACTTAAGAACTTGTATAAAAGTGTGTGAGAGTGCTGGAGTAACAGTAATGAAGTGTGACTTAAGTTTTTGATATCATGAGTACTTAAGTACTTTTACTCTACCTTTTGAGTACTACTCTACTGGAGTCGTTTTCAATCTATTTCTACTTGATTATGAGTTTCAGGTGCTCACGTTCCTCTGACACAGTCAGGCTTTAACCACAAATAAAAATCAACAACAAGTCAGACTGAGTGCTAACCAGAAATCATTTCTTAAATTTCTAACTTTTACGTTGCTCCTGAGCGATAAGAGCGTCTGCTAAACGCTGTAAATAATGTTTTCCCCTCGTTTTCCACTTCCCACTCTTAACGTCGCCTGAAACGTCGATGGAAGGCCAGATCCAGCGTCTCATAAATCTGATTATTCTCTGTTGGAGGTGACAGTCTGCCGTCTCGCAGCAGTGTGAGCTCCGTCTCCTCCGGCCTCGTCTCTGACTCATTTCGTTAAAGGGACGACGCAATGGATCACAGTCGACGCCAGACTCCGCGGGGAACCCCGTCGAAGCCGAAACCCGTTAGAGTGAAGCGCTACGTAACATGTGGGACGAAATCTTCGGCAGGCCGCGAGGAGGTTTTGAGGGACGCGATCGACCTCGTTTCCGTCCCTCACTGGCTTGGAATTTCTCTCACGCCGAACTGCCAGCAGGTGGAGCCGATCCGGAGTGCTACGCCCAGCCTCGTAAGGGCTGTAAAACTCTAATAAAGCGTTAAGCTTGTGTTTAATCAGCGGAGCGACGCTGTTAACACGGGAACGTCTTTGTAATATGTGTAGCGAGTGCCCACTTAATAATTAGCTTCACGAGTAAGTAAGAGATGATTATGAGACGCCGCGTCAGCTCGTCACACTCCCGTTCATTAGCGGAGGAACGGCGCTAGGCCTTAACGAGACATTAGCGTATGGATCTCATCCCGCCATCGACGCTAGCAGCTGTAGGGACTTAAAAAATACGTGAGCCTAACGAAGAAGCGCCAACGGCCAAGGAATTAAAGAAGTGACAGATCACTGCAGCACGGAAAATTTATGACTTTACTCGTCTGTTTTCGACCTGTTATTGATCTAAAATTGATCTCCAATTGGTCATTAATGACATGGTGTTCTTAATTTCTTAAGTCGCTTCTGGAGGTGGCTGGAGAAGCAGTTTAGCCTAAAAATTCCACATATTTCTAAGGGCCAGTTTCCCAGTTAAGGATTAAGCCCAGTCCTAGACTAGATTTGAGTTTGAATAGTAAATCTCCATTAGTATTACAACTTACAAGAAGACTAGGCTTAATCCATGAGCAAGAAACCAGCACTAAATGTTCAATACTTGGGCGGAAAGTGAACCGGACTTGCGTTTTTACCCTAAAGATGCAGTAACAAAAGCGTCAACACAGTGAGTGGAGGAGAATTGCTAAAGGGTCTGACATTAACAATATCTCATTATTTCACTAAAAGTGTTAACAGATCTGATAAGTTCTGGAGTAAATGTACTTAAGTGAATGATATTCAACACCATTGATCCAAATTTGACATGAGTAAAATGGTAATAAGTGACAGTCCAAAATATTAGACTAATCCAATATCAGACTAATCCAAAATATTAACTTCCTACCAAAGAAAATGTAGAACAATAATTTTAATGCACTGTAACAGGTGGAAATAGGGCTGTAGAGTAACGACTAATCACCGTTGTTCCAACGTCCACAGATGTCCACAGTTTACAACAGACTGTCTTCCGATTGTGTGGCGAACACCTTAACCGTTACACTACCGACCTCCCCGCCCTCTTACCTACAGCCACTCCCATCTCGTAATCTCAGGGTCTTCACTTGGGGTTAAGGGTCTTGCTCAGGGACTCGGTGGTGGTAGAGCTGGAGGTAGTCCCCAGGTGAGAACCTTCTCCACTAGAGCACCACCTCCCTGTCCACTCCTGTGCACTTACGAGAGTTCCCCGTGTAACATGCTGAGTGGGCGGTTGGATTTTGAGGGGAGGTTTATTGTTCGTTGCTGCCGAGCTGTTCCCCACCATTCCGCAGGTCTGTTCATTTAATTCCCTCCATAATCTGCTTTCCAATTTAGATAGTCATCTAATTTCATGTAATTACAGTGAATCCCATTAAAGAGGGAAATTGTGTTGGAATATGCATCGACTTCATTAGACAATAATAACCTGCTGGCCCTCAGATGACCGCCGCACGCCCGCCGCCTTTTAAACGGCCTCACGCTACTCTGCCATCTGTGGCGCGTGAGGCAGGAGGTTGCGGCCGTGGGGACGTAGCGCCGCTCGGCAGGTTAGTGCTCGCTGCTGGTTTCCCAGGAAGTTTAGCGGCTTCAATATGCACGGCTAAGTCACTGTGATGTGCCACACTTTCCACCGCGGTCTCTCACTAATGACAAACACACTCTGTAGCTGCTGTCTGATGTGTAGCATGATGAGTAAGCAGGTATTTATCACAAATATTGCCTTGATACGTTATTGATGCTTAGCAGTTGACGTCACACGCACGTCAAAACTGTAGCCGCGGGCATATTGAGTACAAACCCAACACTGCACTACTGAACATGCCCTCGCCTTATGATCTGATACCAAAACGATAAATCAGGATCAGGCTGTCGCTACTAAATTCAAAACAAGCAATAGTTATCCCAATAAAAGCAGCATGGATGAGTAGCTGTGAGAGCACTGCTGCTGCCCGGTTCAGGTTTGCTCACCCATTTCCATGTAGCATCAGCGATGGCTGGTAACACGACACAACCCCGCCTCCTTTCCACCCGCCCACACGCTCGTTGCCGGAGTCTGCAGGAGACATTCAAGGGCAATTTCCATGCGGCGTCTCTGACAGTAAGTAGCAGCGGCGCCGGTTAATCACGCCCCCGATCAGGAAGGTGACAGTAGCTAGTACCGGTCGGGTCACGGCCGAGAAGGAGGGAGGGAGGGAGAGGTGGAGGAGCTGTATCATGGCAAGCTGTCGTTTTGGGCATAGCGGCACACCTGGGACGACCTGCCAGTTCTGCATGAGCGACCGGCTGTAATCCCTGCTGACAAGCGCACCTCTTCCCCCTCCCCTCGTGAACCCCCCCGTGGCTGTGCTTCATAGCTCCTCAAGGAGGGATGGGGGTCGCCCGGGTTAGCTCCACGCTCGTTAGCCCCAGCATGATGCCCCAGCGTGGTGTGGCGAGGCCTGCCAGCCGGCGACATGGTGTTATGCGAAAGCGATCACTGGTGTAACAGTAATGAATGCTAATTCATGCTAATTGTCCTTCTTTAATGTGGAAAGTTAATAAGAAAGGTCAAAGTGTTGTTGGGAGTCTTCTTCTTCTCCTTTTCTTGTAGGAGAATGCTGCAAAATTAGCTTTCTGGTGACATCCAAACAGAAGACGCAACGCGCTAGCAGATAACAAGATGCCGGTGTTAATTAAAACAGTGTCTTCTTTACTGCAATTACACTACTAGCAATGTATTAGACTCAAGTAAATAATTAAATAAACTGCTTGATGGTAATTTTCACGTCCCCCAGGGAGGAGGGGGTTAAAGCCAGCAGCTACCAACACCGAGACCTCAGAACCCTGCCCTCGTCCGCATTGGCATCTGCAAACCGGCTGAATGCCAGAGGCAGCAAAGTGAGGAAGGCATGACGCAACACTAGCGGCAAGTTGCCGTGCAACCCTGAGCTTCGCTGCTGCCCGGAAATTTATGACAGGCCCGGTTGGATTTGCTTTGGCTGCAGGTTTGTGCTGAGGTCGGCTGGCGAGGTTTTGACGGGGGCTGAATTTACCACTGGAGATGAGGTCTGGCCTGGTGGACAAATGCGGCTATCTAGCAGGGATTGTCCTTAAATTTGTCTAAATGTTATCATGAAACACAACCCAGAACCTGCTCCCTGAACAGCAGTTGCTATGTAATTATTTTTCTTTGACGTCCCGTCAAGAAAGCGTGATCGATCCCAAGTCGGCCCTGCAGGCTCAGTGCGGATGAACCCAGAGAATTCCACGAACCCACCCGCTACAACGTGACAGATGCTGGGGATAGGGCGTCTTTGCTCGGAGGCGTTTTGCATGTCACGTCGTCAAGGCTCTATGTGACGTTGTGTCTCTTGAAAGAAGATTAATTAGAAGGCGTGGACACGCTCGTACGAGTGCCTGCACCTGCGACAGGTAAGAGTGTGGCGCTTCACCATCCCATCGTCGCCGGAGAATGACTCCATACATATGGATGCGGCCATATGGGGGGATGCTGTCAATGACACCGGCGAGAGAGAAAAGACATCTCGCTCCTTGGCTAATATATTCCCGCTGTGAAGTTCCACTCGGCGCCAGCGTCGCTCTGAACAATAATTAGACACCTGACGCCATGTGCGGTACTCGCCGAACACAGACCTCCGCCGCGTCCCCTCCCCCGGGGGACACGAGGCGTCATTCATTAAACTCCCTTTTGGATAAAAGACCTCTATTTTCTATGGATGCTCCGTCCATGCGCCCGCCGACGCCGTGCCTCAATAAGGAACGGGCAACACAGAACGGGATTAAATGAAACAAGCAAGCCGTGTTACGAGCTCCGACGTCGGCCGTGCTGCTGATAATTTACGGCTCGCCCGGCGGCGGTATCGATCGCTAGACATATTACACATTTTTTACTCACTAAAGTTTTATGTGCTGTGCATTTTTGGGAATTGATTTTACAGGCTGAAACTAGCGCAGGTAACTACACAAGGCTGGGGAGGGGAGCGGTAGAGGGGCGATGCACAGGCTTCAAACAGACTGGGAGTAAAATATCTGATATTTGCAGAACAGAGACGTTTTAACACTCTTTAAATGCTTGAAACACACTCCTCGTGACTGCCATTGCGGGAAGTTAAGGGTGGTGGTCGTAGTGCCCTCCTGGTTGTGGTGCGGCGTCTTGCTGGTGCGAATTGAGGAGCTTCCATGGCATTTATGTCACAATATTTCAACCCATTAGCAAATTATCAGTCATACTGAGAGCAACAAAACCGTTCAACAGTCTGCAGGAAAAGAAAAAGAGAGTTTTCATCTGAATTCAGGGACATGACAAGTTGTCTGACGCCTGTCACCACCAAACACAAACCCAGCAATTTATACTTTCAATGACATAATTCGTTCTCCGCTTGTAAACCAGGTCAGCCCTTTCAACGCAATGAAATGCAATATTCCATGGCTGTAAACGTTGTTATGTCTGAGTCTGCAGGTGAAAAAAACATCCAAAAGATAATGTCCGTTCACGAGGCAGGTTGTTTATTCCGACGGTCCGGTCGAGAAAAGTGGGTCAGTCCCAAGTGAGGGAAGACGAGGGGTAAAACACTACCATGGAAAGTTGACTCTGAGAGACCCAGTGCATGCTGGGAGAGGGAGGTTTGAGGTTGGTGCAGTGATTTCATCATTTGTGGAGCCGGACGAGGGCGAGGCGGTGGTGGCATTGGCGGAGTCGGACTGAGACGAGGGGAGAGCGCCGGCGGTGAGAAACTAATTAGAACACCTTATATTAATGGGAGGCGGTTGGAGCCGGGACGTGATTATTCATTACTCGCTTGTGTACACAAGCACACAGCTGCTCCACCACCGCGGCAACGTCGGCGGCCTCCATCTGTCTGGAGTGTGCTGAGAGAGAGGTGGGGGATGAGAGAGAGAGAGAGAGAGAGAGATTTGGGAGTTGAAGGTCCAGCTGAGGAAATGAACATAACCTTCAACTTAGATCCAAATCCGAATATGAGCAGAATATCTGCACTAGAGTCCGACCGATAGAGGATTTTTAGGACTGATATTGATATCCGATACTGATCATTAGAAGCTTATTTTAAATGTTGTTCATGATATACTACACAATATTATTATCCAGAAACACAAGCATAAAGAAAGATTTTCCCAATGTCACTGCTAAATCTGGGTCAAAAAAGTCAACAGTGGAGTTGCCATGGAGATAAACTCTGACCTTCTACTGTATAAACTACACAGCAACACACTCGTCCTTTATAATCCTGATGTATTGACTCTCATATGCCCAGTTACTAATTGTTTATCAATTTTTGGATTTCGCCTGATAATATCGAGCCGCCAACGTATCGGCCGTGATCTAGTTACACACAGGAGCACGGACTGAAAGATTTATTTCCAGATGGTTAAACTCTTACTGTTGTGTGTCTGCTGTCAGTGTGTGAAGTGAGTTGTGACTGCTTTGTCACGGCACTGACATTTAAACACACACACACACTGTCCTTAATCCAGCTCAACACATGACTCACGCCTGATTTTCCTAAGTGAAGTAGAAATCACGGAATGGATGTGGCTGAACTTGGATGCTCTGCCCCACACACACACACCTCCCTCCATCATCGCTCCCTCATCGCTCCCTTATCCCTCCGTCATTGCTCCCTTATCCCTCCATCATCGCACCCTTATCCCTCCATCATTCTACCATCATCGCTCCCTCATCCCTCCATCATTCTACCATCATCGCTCCCTTATCCCTCCATCATTGCTCCCTTATCCCTCCGTCATCGCTCCCTTATCCCTCCATCATCACTCCCTCATCGCTCCCTTATCCCTCCATCATTCTACCATCATCGCTCCCTTATCCCTCCATCATCGCTCCCTTATCCCTCCATCATCGCTCCCTCATCCCTCCATCATTCTACCATCATCGCTCCCTCATCCCTCCATCATTGCTCTCTTATCCCTCCATCATTCTACCATCATCACTCCCTTATCCCTCCATCATTCTACCATCATCGCTCCCTCATCCCTCTGTCATTGCTCCCTTATCCCTCCATCATCGCTCCCTCATCCCTCCATCATCGCTCCCTTATCCCTCCATCATTCTACCATCATCACTCCCTCATCCCTCTGTCATTGCTCCCTTATTGCTCCATCATCGCTCCCTCATCCCTCCATCATCGCTCCCTCATCGCTCCCTTATCCCTCCATCATTCTACCATCATCACTCCCTCATCCCTCTGTCATTGCTCCCTTATCCCTCCTCATCCCTCCATCATTCTACCATCATCGCTCCCTTATCTCTCCATCATTCTACCATCATCACTCCCTTATCCCTCCATCGCTCCCTTATCCCGCCATCATTGCTCCCTTATCCCTCCATCATTCTACCATCATCGCTCTCTTATCCCTCCATCATTGCTCCCTCATCCCTTCATCATCACTCTCTCATCCCTCCATCGTTCTACCATCCCTCAATCCCTCCTTCTTCCATCATACTTCCATTCCTCTATAACCCTTCCATATTGCCTTCCTTATCCCTCTATCAACCCCCTCATCAACCCTCCATTACTCTACTGTCCCTCAATCTCTCCATCACCCGTCCATCATCCCTGCCTTATGCCTCCATCATATTTCTATACCTCCATTATCCTAGCATCTTTCCATCCTTCCCTCCATCATTCCTCTCTCATCCCTCCATACCTCCCTCCCTCGCTCACCAGCATGTCAAACCGCGTCCCCATTCATCTTTAATTAGCCGCTAACACCATTCGGAACACATTTAACCAGAAGTGACCTCGGGGGCGGGAAATTCTCTCTCCGATATTTAAATCATTCATCAGTCAAATCTATATATAATCACTGCGTCGCCTGGAGTGGACTCGACGGCAGGACGTTTTGCCCGGTGGAAAGTTCTCGAATCAATTTCGATTTCGTAAATCCAATCAAGCGAAGTGAAGCGAGACGACGGGAACGGGGCGGGAAAAACTTTATAACGACCTTGCTAAGCTAATGCTCCCGCATAAGAACGCAATTTCTCCGACCGCAACAAGAGTTAAACGGTCCGGTCGGAGCTGATGAGGACCACCGGGGGCTGGAGAAGGAGTTCAAGTCCCAAGCACTGATTGCAAAAGGAGACTTCGCCTAAAAAATAGCAGTGAAACTGGGCCCCTGGGGTCCAAAACTGACCAGCGGTCAAAAGGACCCGCTAGACTGGTGATGGAGGTGACTGTGGTGTAAGTGACCTGTGATGGTGATCGTAAGATATCAGGGTTCGAAGTCCAGAATAAACAGGCTCTTACACCCCAAGTTGCTTCAGGGAGACAGTAACAACCCGTTTTATGCACAAGGACCCACCCAGACCACAGCACAGCGCCTCCTGCAACACCTCCAACAGCAACAACCAGGTAAACTCTCAATTTCCCATCCGAGTACCGGCCTAAAGCAAACCTGCTGATCTTTTGGACGGACTGGCGAGTGTGAACTCCAGAAGGTTAGACTGCAGCTTCCGTCAGGAGTCAGATTAAAGGCTGAATCGTGAGTGTGTTATAATACTGGGCCTCATCGCATTGCGGCGTGATTTAAAAGAGCTCTTTCATAACACATTCATACGCAAGAGCAGGACAGAACAAGGACACAAGGACAAGCCTTTTAGAGCCCGAATGCGAGACTGCAACCAGTCAAGAAAGCCTCTGTGTCCTTAAGTTGCCTTTACAGAAAGTGATTCCAAACAGTTCGTTCCGAGAGAACCGCTGAAGTTTCAGCTTTCAGGAGTTTGGAGAATCCTGGTTTACGGTTATATCCGGTTTCTGAAATGAACTAGTGGCTGTAGAACCCCAAATTTTACCTCATGTTGGATCTACGTTGACATTCACAGTGTCAAACAGACCCTTTCTGGTTGGAAATATGCGTTTATTCAGAGCGTCTTCATTATGTTAATATTTGTCATTGTAAACATAGCACAGCACACAGTGAAACATGCAACTGACCCGTCCGTGAAAATCAGAGGGCAGTTGACATGGGCAACACCAGGGAGCAGTGTTTGGGGATGGTACCTTGCTCATGAGTACCTCAGTGGTACCTTTACCAGTCCAGGACTTGAACAGACGACCTGCCGATCACGGGGCCATCTTGTGTTCATGGCCACTGGTAAACACTTACCATCGATCTGTTTCTAGGTCGGAGCACTAATCCGGACTCTAACGTGTCTAACCTCATTAATATGCATTTCAGGGAGTGTAAAAATGTGGAACGAAAGTAAGAGCAAGTACCCGGGACACTGTGTGATTCTGAATGTGAATTTTCACTTCCATTTGCCTTCATTTTCATTCCATTCTGGGGGTTACAAAGACGTGAGTGGCTCGAGGTCAGCAGATTTTACACTAAAAATGCTGCAATTCGCTCATTCAAAACCCTGAAAAACTTTTTAAAACTCGTTACCAAAACCTAACGAGAGCCATTTCCGTGGCTTTAAGGTAGTGCCTCTTGTATTTAATAGAAAAGTAAGGTAAAATAAGAGGAAATTTTGGGTTTAATTTGAAAAAATGAATAAAAGATTGATACACAGATTGAACCCACGTTTTACCACTTTTCATAATAATAGTGTAGCGGTTAGGGAGAGGTAAAGGTACCACTGAGGTACTCATGAGCAAGGTACCGTCCCCGAGCACTGCTCCCTGGGTGCTGCCAAAAAACTATCCGATGCTCCTTTACAGTTGGGTCCCGTAAGCCCATCCCCCGCCCAGCTTGAGACACCCAGCTTCAACATATATCAAGATTTTAGAGAAAGCTACGTAACTTATTGTCACATCACTAAATCTAAACGCTAGCACCCAGTGAAGGCTGTACTGTGTGCGCCACTAGCCTGCAGTCGCACCAGGGGGCACAGCGGAGCACCAGGGGGCACATTACATCAGTCGCTTCCCCTCCACTTACAGCACACACACATGAACAAACACAGACAAACTCACACGTTCCACACACACTAGCCACGTTTCCAATTCCTCCTTAAAGCACTTCGAAAAAGGTTCAACTCCCATCAACGCTAAGGGGACACAAAAGCCGGGTGAAAGCACCACGAAACTCCAGTTTACCCACAAGCCCCTTCGGCCTTTCAGACAGCATCAAAGGAATAAAATGCATGAAGGAGAGTAAGAGCGGGAAGATGCGGAGGCGGAGCGGGAATCTGGATGGAATCCAGACTGCTGATAGCATCAGAGAGCAGCGACGCCCAATGCTGCGGCAAACCAACCTCCCAAATCCTCCACTCCGCACCCCAATTCCGACTCCCGGGGGCTCAGGGTGGTTACCGTGCACAACCTCGGGAGAAACCGCGGCACTACGGTAAACTTCTGGAAGTCAGAAACTACTCAGAAGTGAATTAAGCCCACTGTGCTGCTAGTGCTGCCCTCTAGTGGACAAACTCCACAATGACAACCTGCATAACATGAGTGAAGCATCCCAATTCCAGCTAACCTTCCTCCGCACTGCTCCACAACTTTCTGTTCCGACTCACATCTTCTACTGTAACACAGTATGCAGACCTGCTACAACTCACTGCAAGGTAAAACTCTATAACCGTCACAAAGGCTCGTTATTCCGCTTTGCCTCGGCTCATAAACTCCTCTCCAAACCTGACCGTGCGGAAACCAACTCGTTAAACTGCGACTCATGACTCGCCCGACAGCGCAGCAGCCGCTGAGTCGTGTTTATAGTGGCTAACGCGCATTATCAAGTCTTTAAGGTGCGGCTGTAAAAAAAAAAAAAAAAACCCGGCTGGGACGGAAGCGGCGGACGACGAGGTTAGCGTGCGCACACCGCGGCTAATTTTGCAGAGTCCGAGAAGAGCCAGGCAAGCGCTAATAAAGTGGGGGATTGTGGGAAGGCGCCGAGTCAAGTGGTTTCTCGCGCGAGTCAGCAAACGGCGTGACATTTAGAAGCACAAGTCAGCAGCTACCGGCCATTCGCTCCGCACGGACAGTGTGTGTGTGTGAGAGAGAGAGAGTGGACAGTTTTAAGTGTGTGTTTACTTAAAGAGTTCTGTTATTATTTTAAAGTTTTAGATGATCTTATAAATCAAGTGTGTTAGTGTGCATGTGTGTGCATTTTAAATGAAACTAAAATCATTTACATTTAGCATAAGTACAACATACACAACACTATACTTCAGTCTGATTTCTGATTAGATTCTCTCGTTAAGAAGCTCGTTAGCTCGTTCGCAGACCCGCCCTAATTGCCGTGGTAACAGCTGACTCATGCTGGCCTCGTCTCATCCGCTCTTAAATCACATTAACAGGTCTTTCCACCTTTTAAAGCCTCTAATTGAGTTAGTGTTGATGATGCAGTGGGCGTGTCTTCAGCCGGAGATGATGATTGGCTGTCGACAGGAAGCTGCTCGTCTCCAGAGGTCAGGAATAATGACCAAACGCCATGTCCAGCTGCTTCACCTCTTAATAATCAACAGATTTTGGCACTTTTACTCCTCACTTAATTACCCAGCATGCACCTGCAAATCCTTGCTAATAATGTTACGATTAAAACTGTTACTGGATATTAGCATTAGTTAGCAGTATCAACTAATATTCAAGTATACAGTTGGTTATTAGCATTAGCTACCTCTAGCATTTATTTTCTATGATGTATACTTTGAAGTTTCCATGGACACACAGCTAGTACACTTCCCTGGAAAAACAAAACAATTGTCCTCTTAGTTAAGCTAGCTCAGACGGTAACTCAAGGCTAAAGATAAATAAACAATCTGATGGTAACAATGCTAAAGCTAAAACCACACTAGCTCTAATGTCTCTCTGCTAATGTCAATCTCCACTAGCACTGTGAGAACCAAACTGCAATGTTAGCAGGAAATGCTAATCTCAATCTTTATAGTTAGCAAGCTAAATTCCATTAGTGACATTTGTATTCACTCCAAAAGCTCCACCCACAGAACTCATGTTCTAGCATGCTACATCTTAGCTTAAAGCTAATGAAAGGGTGTGAAAAGTGGACTTACGAAAGTATTCACATTTCCTCCTGACTGACTTTTCCAACCACAAAACTCCTGAACGTTAAGGGAAAAATTGTAAGGTCAGATGCTAGCAAAGTGAAGTGACGCGTCTTCACACTACCTGACACAACCGTTGCTGCGCTCATGGCAAAAACGAGATGTTACTGAACATCCAAATGAAGCAATGGAACAATGGAATCGAGGCACTTGGCATTCCGAAACATTCCAGCGTTTTTTCTGGCTACGGGTGACCGCCGTCATCCTTTCAGAACGAGGTTCTGCTTTGCATGGCGGCATGAAACCAAGCTCATAGCTTCTCACTGGCTTCTCCTAACCGGATTGAGGTGGTCGGACATTTCAGGGCTTATCTCGGTCCGACACGCTTGATTGGCCGCCGTCACGGTACGAGAAAGAACTGGAAAAAAGCGTCTGATATTTTTCTAAGCAGGGAGGTGTTTTATTGAAGCTAAGTGATGCTACACTAACCCTGGTGCTAACCCTAATCGCAGGAACCAAAAAGACACATTTGGTTCTGCTGCTGTGACAAAATGGATTTAACATGCGTTACATAATCCGACGGGCACCACACGACGACGCTCACATTTTCCTACAAAAACCTGCAAAGTGCTTTCACACGAAACGCTAACTGCATGCTAACCTCGCTCTCTCTCCCTCAACACCCATCGCCTTTTACAATTCTCGTCTTGAAGACTGACAGCTGCTGTCTTCTAGATGTCACACGGCACCCATCACCAAAGCGGCCAAACTTAATTATTAATCGCCCGCAATTATGAATTATTAATTATCGTTCAATTAAATTTATAATCGAGTTTCAAACGATACAGAGGCAAGATTGATTAGCGCTGCACGTCCGCTGCTGATGGAAGTCCGTGACGGGGGAAACGAAGCGAAGAGAAAGTTAAATGTGGAGGGGAAACGGAGCATGGGAGACAGGTCAGCGTAGAAGAAACGGCAGCAGTGGCTGGACATTTTGGTCTTTTCAGTATCGCTGTTGGTTTCGGAGAATCAATAAAAGCAGATATTTTTGGAAAGGAAGGTTCCTGCGCCTCCCAAACTGACCACTGGTGAAGGCTCACTAACTTCACAACAACAAGGCTCCAGTTCCCACAAACAAGAAACCTGGATGCTGACATTAAAAGAGTTCAGAAATGGTTTGAGATTGAATGCTATCAATACCAGAGACACAAACATCTGAACATATTTTGGGATCTAATAAAGAGATCAAGATAAATCATACCACCTGACCGCTGTGGCCCGGAGAGTTCAGCAGATGATCATTTACATTACATTTTACATTTACAGCATTTAGCAGATGCTCGTATCCAGAACTACCATTTTCCCTAATTTGGTGCAGTTGGTGGTGTAACAGTTGGGCGTTGCACTGCCCACTGCCCACGTTAGCTGCCCACCGCTCCTTTATGGACGGGTCAAATGCAGAGGTCACATTTCGTCATGGTGCACTCTGTGCTGTGCTGCGTTCACAATGACAAGTTTGCCACAAACCTAATTTGCATGTGAAAATATCACCTTGCCGCAAAGTTTCTGTCAGAAGTCTTCATTTTTGTAAGGGTTATTTTAGGAGTAAAATTATACACAATAAGCTGGGCTGGATGAGTGTGCAAATCCTCGTCTAGTCAAATTTAAACTCATGTTAAACAGTTAGAACATACCTCCTCTCAGCTGAAGTGCCTCTGATGGTGGGGTAGTTGGACACATGATCAGAGTGTCGAAGTCCCAGACCGGTAGATGTACCACTTGGCACCGTCCCCAAGCACTGCTCCCAGTGTGTTGCCAAAACGCTGCCCATTGCTCCTTCATGGTCAAATGCAGAGCTCACATGCAGATGTACTGTGTTCACAACGACAAATCTTCAGTCATTGAAATTCATAAGAATCGTCTGTTCGAGTGGGATTGTATTATTGTTGTTTACCTGTTAAGTCCCACTGAGATCACCATCTCGTTTCCAGGTTTGAGAGAGCTGGCTGAGGGAGGGAGCAGCTGTACAAACACACAGCAGGTTAAAATACAACACGCAGAATAAAAACACTCTTAAAAAGCCACAAATGAACCCTTCAGTTAAACAGAGCAGCCTCTGGAGGAAAACAACTGTTCCTGCACATGGCTTTCCTGACATTTACTAGCAAAAGCCACCGTCCACACAGCTGACAAAGCATTAACGGATCTCACTGTGTAGTCATACATAAAATGTAAATGTTAAAGCTATCAGTCAAAAGGAGAATGCAGAAAAAAACGCTGAGAGGTACCATAAGGGTACATACAAATCAGAGCATTAAAAATACCATGGAAGTGGAAAACTGGTCAACAGTATACAGGCAGATGAGTGCACAGGCCACAGGTCCCATTAAAGGTGAAAAACGTGTAGAAATGACCGTTCTCACTCCCATCTTTACATCATAAGCAGCTGGTATTTTAACAGGGCCATGTAGCCTCCTTAAACCCACTGCACACTGCAGCCACAAGCCATTTCAGCAGCTTTTCTACAGGATCGCTTCGAGACGACGGTGGAAAATGAGGGGGAGAAAAAGATTGAGGGTTATAACAGCGGCCTTTATATCCCTGACGGCTGGTTCGTGTTTCTCAGCATGACGTCTGATGCTCCTGAAGGGAACCTGTCCTCCCCTTCCTTCAAACGCTCGGCAAATTCCCTCCCAAAAGCTGCCGCTCTGTTCTCGCCAAATCCCCGATTGTTGCTTCAAAGCCACGTTTAGCCGCTCTGCCATCGTTCGCCATCCCCGCCGCAGCACAACGCCCTTGGGCTCTTGCACCGCACCCTTGATTGGATCGGGAATTCTTTTAATCTAATCTGATGCCAAGGTCGGAGCGCGGGTTGCCGATTGACAGGCGACGGCTACGACTTCTCTAATCCTGACCTTGATGCCAAATTGCACTTCCTCTGCTTTCCCAGATTCGTCAAGGTCGTTCATATATTGTTCTAACCCTGACCTCGCTGCCGAAGTGATTGTCCTTCCCCGTTCCTGATTTGCACCATCCGGCTTTTCACAACATTATCTGAAGCGGCAGCAAATATAGGCAGAACCTAGGGAACAGTACAGGCGTATATGTGGTGCCAAATCAGATGATGTTGAGATAAACCGGCAAGGTGCTCTCTGACGTTGAAACAAAGGGGTGAACCTGACAGATGTGCAGCGAGACTGTGTGGTAATGTCGGCCTTGCGACGGTCGCCTCACTCTCCAGCATGTTAAGGAGGTAAAGCAGGTAAAGGACCGTGCGGGCGCGACGCTTGACAGGAGTTCAACTTTGGATAGACAAGCGCATTACAACTAACCTGTTTCAAGTCAGGGCTGTTTCCTGCTGTGAACAATACACACACCTGAAATCCCACTTGCAACAACAGGCTTTCTGTGGAGAAAGATACGCCTTTTTTCACAAGAAGCAACCCCCCGTAGCCCCCGACTCTATTTTTAACCGCCTCTCCTCGCCGTGTTTGTCTGGAGCATTATGATGCAATTTGCTTGAAATTCTGTGCAACACACCAAAAAGACCCAAGCGTTCAGACGTCGCCTGTCCCTGGACAGCTCAGTGTGGAAAAAGCTCTCGGGACAGGCGTGGTGTTAGGGATTCCTGGACACTGCTTCCCTGGAAATTTAAGCCACGTCACGCCAGTTTAAAGACGTTAGTGCACAGTGGGGAAATGTTTTTTGTTGAGCCAGTGGTAGTTTTCTGTTCGGCTTGTCCAGAACCCTGTTGGCATGCTGCATTCAAACCAGAGATGATTAATAACTGATTTGATGCCAATTTGGCACATCGTACGGGATAAGTTGAACAAAATCTGGAGGCCCAACTTTCTAGGAAGGCCACGAGTATAAATATCTAGTGGAGCACTAAAACAAACTGGACACCAATGAAAGTGAGTGATTATTTTAGCACACAGTGCACCACAACCACATGTGACCTCTGCATTTGACCCATCCATGGAGTAGTGGGCAGTTGACCTAAGCAGCACCCGGGGAGCAGTGCTTGGGGATGGTACCGTGCTCATGAGTCCCTCAGTTGGGGATTTGAACCGGTAACCTTCCAATCACGGGGCCAATGGCCATTAAATAACCAACTGCCCCAAAGTGTCCAGTGAGTCTCTGGCTTATCATCTCCACAAAAGAGGAAGAGTGGAAAACCATCCAATTTCCAAAGCTGCTGGTGGTTTTCCCAGAGTCTCATCCAGGCTCCAATTGGCAGATACGTCACTCGTTCAAACCAGAGATGGATGATGAGAGTTGGATTTTACGCTGTTTGGCATGTATGACAGGGTTGTACACAACCAGTTAAGACAAATGTGGAGGCTCAACTTTCTACAAGATCAAACGAAACGATCGCTGCTAGTCAACTAGGCTACAATGAGACGCATCCACCTGACAGTTTTAGTGGAGGACTGAAGCAAACTGCACATGCTAATGGTTGCACTGGAATCTCTAACTGGACAACTATGTGGTGTAGCAACAAGGTCTGGGTTCATAATAAACTCCAGCGAATCTCTGGCTTGTCTATTCCAAAAATAAAGAGTGGAATCCCATCCAATTTCCAAAGCTGCTGGGGGTTTTCCAAGTGACTTGTCCAGGCTCCAGTTGGCTGATTCACCACTCGTTCAAACCAGGGACAGTGACAGTTGGATTTTATGCTAATTGGGCATCTGACTGGCTTGTACGGAATATTTTGTTCTAGGACATCCAAACGCTGTATAAAACACCTCCATCCAAACATTAAGTATTGCTGCCACACAAGACCATAAATGTCCACCCAAGGATTCTGGTGTCCAACCTGATCACAGATGAAGGTCTAGTGGAGGACTGACACAACCTGCACATGCTAACCGATGAGCTGGAGTAAATATCACTGCTTGTCAACAAGTCCATAAATATCTGCCCAGTGTCTCTGGTGGCAAAAACTGACCCTCTAGTGAATGACCCAGGGCCGTTTCAAGGCACTTTGGGGGCCACCAGGCAAATGGAATCTGGAGGCCCCCCTACACCCCATCATCATCAGTGCCCTCAGCAATTGCTTGGTCAGAGACTCGCTGGACATTATTAGGGAACCAGAACTTGTGGGTGTCCAGTTAGAGCAGGGGTGGGCAATTCCAGGTCCTCAGGGCCAATATCTTTGAGGTTTTCTGTGCTAGCTGGTGAGTCATTTGTGGTGAGAACATTTGTGAATCTTCTGAAGTCACATTTGATGGCAAATCTGCCTAATACCAGCCTTTCAGAACCGGACTCTAATACAGCTGCTCTAACTGGACAGTAACATTGTGTAGCAGTACAGTCTGGGTTCCTATTAAAGTGTGCAGTGAGTCTCATCTATTCCAAAAAAGAGAACAAGCAGCAGATCATGCAATTTTCTAAGAAAACTACCACCTGGGGAATGAAAGAAGTTCTCATTCTGTTATGCCAAAACCCATTAGCAACCAAGCAACGCCGGAACATTTCTGTTTGTACGACCAGAACCGACCGATAGCACGCACCGAGCCAAAAAGCTCCAATAAGACATCTGCTGGCTCCATGCTGGGGCTATCAGCCATTACGTCCGCAGCCAAAGGGGAGCTCACGAGCCGTCCAAAATTTCATTAACACAAGTAGACGAGAGTTCATTAAGGACGTGAATTACGAGACCAGAAACATTAACCTGAACCAGGCGGAATCTCCAGCACTTCCTCCCACCAAGCTAGCACTTCTCCCTCAGCCATGCACGCTGAACACGGGGCTGTCCCACAGTGACACAGAGAGAGAGAGAGAGGTGGAGGACACTTCTAATCAGCAGTATGAGTTGGTCAGTGCCCCGTTAGAGCAAAGCTGTGAGCATGAGGGAGTTCCAGGTAGCCACGTGTAGTCTCAGCTTGTGTTAGAACTGTGTTTCTCTCCTTTAGGGAGTGGATTTGCCAAAACCCTCATCAGTACGCGTGAAGATGGACTCGTGACTGAACTCCTGACTCAAGCGTGTTTAAGGTGTTTCCATACGTCCAGCACTGACCACGTGGACTTCATGACCAACACACGACTAACAGAGGAACAGCAGTGCAAGAGTTTTGCCTCTTTAATTATTCATTTATTTAGATTTAGAAACATTATTAATTGATAAACAATTAACTGTAATAATTATAATAAAGAGTAAACTATAATAATAATAATAATAATAATAATACATTTTAAATGATTTAATTAGAACCATTACTTAAAATTAAAAGTTTTGAACAATATTTATTTATTTATTCATCTTCTCATCTTTATTTATTCATATTGTTTTTATTTATTTATTTAAATGTAAATTTAGAAACGTTATTGATAAACAATTTCATTTAATAATTATAATAAACTGTAAATAATACCTCATTTAAGAATATAGTAATTATAACCAGTATTTTACATACCTTTTAAACAGGCCAGATAAGCAAATGTTATTTATTTATTTACTTACTGTGATTAAGTTAAAGAGGTGCACTAAAGTGAGCAGTAGCATGTTTGTGCAGATATAACCTCTTCCCCCTATCACACACACACACACACACACACGTACACACACACGTACACACATACACATACACACACACACACACACACACACACACACACACACACACACACACACACTAACACACACACTAACACACACACACACAGTCTTGTATTACTGTCTTTGTGAGGTCCTTCCATAGACTCCCATAATGACTAGATGTATATAATTTTACAGCTACACCTAATCCTAACCCTAACCTTAACCTCAGTAACCAAAAGCACATCTTTTACCTCTTTTAGTTTCTCAAATAAAACAAGCACATGTTCTATGAAGTCATTTCTCCTCATGGGGACCTCTCAAATGTCCACACAAAGCCCAAAAAAACAGATAAAAGTGATTTTAGGAGACAAAAGGTCCCCACAATGCCATAAATACATGAACACACACACACACATACACAAAACACACACATACTAAAGCACAAATTAACACACACACAAACTAAAACACACTCCTCCATCACATAGCCTGAATTTGATTATTGTCCTTGAAGCGCAGTGCGTTGAACAGAATGAGGCCGAAACACGAAGAAATTTGGTGACGGCATGAAACGGCTGAATCACACACACACACACACACGTACGGAGTGTGAACTGTGTGGGCATGAATGTTTTTTTCTTTTTTCTCCAGTATGAATGACTTATAAGAAGTGTGAGAGCAGATGGCTTGTGGGTGACATTTTGAGGAGAGAGAGAGAGAGATAAACAGACTAGAACAAGAGATAAGAGTGAGATCTAGAAACAGAAGAAGAGAGACAAAGATGGAGGACGAGTGAGGGAGACACGAACAACAAATGGACAAAGAGGTGGAGAGAGAGGAAATGAGACTGAGATAAGGAGAGAGCGCGAGATGAAGAGGAAATGAGAGAGAGAGAGAGAGAGAGAGAGAGAAGCAAATAAACAAGCAGTCGGAGAGAAATGTAATGAAAAGAGACAGAGATGATCATGAAAGAGTGTGGAGCAGATTTGCGCTATGCCGCGGGAGAGTTTCATTCAGTGATGACGCCACTCTGGTGAACCTGCTCTCAACTCGGGGAGGGTTTTGACCAAAGCAGCGCTCTGACACTAATCTGCAGGTGACTCCGTATCACACACGTTGCTCTGCATTAGACTGAACCTAGTTCTCCAACACGCACCTCGTTCCTGACCTCGATTTCCAATAAAACACTGCTGCAGCTACCACCATCACCACAATCCACTTACACACCTTCAGCGTGTTCCGAACCACCATCCTCCACACACGCTCACCTTCTCACAGCCGGCAGTGGAGTGACGCTTGTGAAAACGCTCCCGCAGGAGGAGGAGAGGTGATGTGGAAGTGCTCATGGGACGGCGAGCACCTGGCCACACTTCAGCACCACTGCTGTGGACAGCCACCAGGTGTGACGCTTGATGTCCAGCTCTCATCATCTCCGATTGGTGCCTGTTGTGTTTTAACATTTATATTTATAGATATTTAGTTATTTGTTAACATTTAATTAAAATCTCTGTTTTACGTTACATATTATATTTCAGGAAGGCCGTTACTCGGCTCCTAACCTGACTGTCTGTGTTGTAGTGAGTTCCGTCCTGAAGACTCCTCCCACCTGATGCGTCACGTCGGCCGAGTTCACGCGGATCTGACCCTGATCGCTGTTGTTGTTGCTGTTGTTCCGAGGAGCAGAGCGAGATGCAGGAGATAGAGAGATGAATGGAGGGAGGACTGGAGATAAAGGGAATGAGAAGGGAGAGAGAGCGAGAGAGAGATGGACAGATTACACACAGATGCACACTCAGTGTTAAAAGACAACTCCAAGACCATAATTGTAGGCTAAAACCACATCCTAACGCTCTCTCCTTCCTCTTCCAGTTTAAAGTGTACATTTTATATTCTATTTATATATTGTTTATTCTCTGAGCCTTATTTGTTCCTCATGTTTGTTCTTTGCACTGTTAAAGCTGGAGCCACGTTGTCTCGTCTCGTCTGTCTGCGCTACTTGTACGGTATATAGCAGAGATGACAAAGTTTACTTTGACTTTAACTAGAGAGAGGAACATCCTTCCCAACCTCACAATCCAAACTGGATTTACATTTACATTTATAGTGTTGCAGCAGCTGCTCCAGAGAGACGTCCATCTCTAATTCCAGGTACAGTCTCCCTGCAGCTGCTTCAGGTTAAGGGTCTTAACTTGGTGTGAAGTAGGACTCAAACACCACCAGCACACGTATCATTTCAACATGCAGCATGCTGACTGGGATGCAGCAGATGCCATAGAGGTGAACACTATTTACCGTCTGCTAATCATGGAGCTTTTTCCTCATCGGGCATGGCTCCAGAACATTCCCACCTGCTCGAGGGTAGATTCTCTTCAGCAGCGACTCAACAGGATTGGAAAACTTCAGGATTACCGACACCTCCAGGTCCAGAATCACCCACCCTGCTGTAGATGCTGCAGACATCAACACCTGCACCATTAGGCATCTATGGCGTCTACTGTGTCTACAGCAGGGACGGGCAATTCTGGTCCTGGTGGTGCCGGTAATCCTGGAGGCATTCCAGGCCATTTTACGTCATCACAATCAATCGTGGGGGACATTTAGGTGTAGAAAATTTCAGGTGATAAATAGAGTTAGGAATGAAGATATCACCAAGTTGCCACCAATAAACACCCAGAACCACATCCTCCCTCCTGCATTGGTGCTGACAATAAATCCATAGATCATTGGATTTCCCAGACTTCAGCAGTCTGCAGAGACCACTCCTGCCTCACACTATCAACACATAGCGAGTCTGCGCGCGTCCTCATCCCTCTGGACAGGCTGAAATGAAATGATCGACGGCAGTCCATCCCGACTCTACCCAGTCCGGCCCCAAACGGGCAATTACCCAGTTATTACCTTGGATAGGGGACAAGCACAATGCTTTCTAACTCTGCACTCCTCTGAGGCTCTCCAGCAAATATTCCATCTCTGCTACACTCAGTTTTTTTGGGCCGCAATCCATTCTGGAATCATCAGCGTGACGCTGCGCGCTTTGAAGGAAGGGGAAATGTGGGTGAAACAAGGGCATTGTGGTGTTTGATCCAAACCTGAAGACGCATAAAAAAAGGCTTGATGCACAATCAATTGGAACGGTGCTGGGTAATTTCATAAAGATTGGCCACTGAATTATTCATCCCTCCCTTTTTCTAGCGTGAACTGTCGCGAGCGCTATACCTCAAACGTAGGCGCCAATTAAATGCTAATGGCCGTGACCAAAAATAGGCATTAATCCAATTACAGCCTCATGTTCCTTGAGAGGGAGCGGAAGAGTGGATTAGATAACGCACTTAGCACGCTATATAAATTATAGACGTGTGATTTCTGAAGATAAACGTGGGCAGCGGCGACTTCAGGCCAAACGAAGCAGACAACAATAGGAGCGCCGCTTCGCTCGGGGGCGAGCCCTCTCTTCTGAAACGGATGGCTGGCGCTGGGTTAGCCAAGGACAGAACACCCAAAGAGCTTCAAAGAGAATTTATTTGTGCTGAAGCCGTGAACAGAGCAAGCGCTAAGTTGGCGAGGGAAATCTTAATGTGGAGGTAATCTTGGGCCGAGAGGAGCTCAAAATCCACACGCTGTCAGCACGTTTTCCAAGCCGGAGAATATGAGTGAGAGAGAGAGAGAGAGAGAGAGAAAGGATCCTTCGCTTCCGAGAGCTGTCAAGAAACCATCCGGAAGCTTCCAGGAAACGCTTTGGTCTAAAATTACTTTGGAATCGCGGTGACACCACAGAGTCGACTGTCAGTAAATGAGTCCTGCGTGATTAACGATAGGGTTTTTTGGCTCCCAGAGGTCAGTTTAAACAGTTGTCATTCTGTCACCAAAAAGCTAACGTCTTGGAATAGTTTCCCAACCCCGCTTCCGTCGGACAGAGGCGGGATGATGGATGGCTTAATTAAGTCGAAAGACAATGAGTGAGTGCCGTCATTGTGTTTGGCTTGTGTTGATCCAAGGGAAAATTGATCGCTCTTTTAAGAAGGTTCTCTAACATCCTCCCCTCTGGGAGATCTAGGTGTTGTTCGGGTTTTCGTCCAGGCGGCATCCCCCGTCACCTGGATAAAAGATGAAGCATGGTACAGGGCCATGCTACATTGATCTCTTCTGCTGCACTGGGATTTGACTCGTTCTTCCATATTATGACGAAAATGAGGCACGTTCACAATCTCAGACCTGACACCTCAGCCAGATCTTTGAACCTCGTTGGGAGTCTGAGATCTGTGGGAGGTGCTGGTGTTGAAGGAGGAACCTCTGCCTTTTATTTTTACCTCTTTGCAGCCAAGAAAGATGCTTTTGTCTCTGACATACAGTCTGCACAACCTTCCTGACACAACTCCTGCACCATATAAATGGATTTCAGTTAAGAGCGTTGGGTCGGCTTCTCGAACCGAGTGTTCCGGACATCAGCAGGCCACCGGGTTCAACACCAATGCCACTTTTCCCGCTATGGCACATTATATAGAAAGAGAGAGAGAAAAAGACCGAGAAGAAAAGAGATAAAGAGAGAGGGAGAGACGTCACTCCTCCGCACTCTCCTGCTACCCTGATTAGGTATCAGATTAAAGGCATCTGAGTCACGCACTTTAACAAAGGACCCAACACTGTGGAGACAGGAGGAGTGGAACAGGGAAAGGAGAGAGAGAGAGAGATAAAGAAAGCAAGGGAAGAAAACGTCACAGAATCACCGCCTATAAACCGACTCTGCCTGCCGCAGGGCTCTAATGATCGTCCCTAATACGATTCGCGATTGGAAACTGGAATCTTAGGCGCTGATTGCCTGCGCGCCAGGATCCAGGCCTTCCTCCCACCATCCCTCCTTCCCTCGCGTCTCACCATGACGAGCCCGTGCCGCGACGACGTCTTCGCAAAATGTCAAACTCGACCCTCGGCAAGGTGTCTGGTCCACCCCAGCCGCTCAGCACGTTCCCTCCTCTCGTCCTTGGCTGAAGGATTCTTTTTGTGAATGTCAGAGGATTGGGTCGGGAGAAGTGACACCAGGGCCACACGTGGGAGTCGGATTATTAGCTGGAGTTATTGTCAGGCGTGAATGGCTGCAGGTGTGCTGGAGGGGTGGGTGCCAAAAGACGCTACCGCTGCGGTAGTGGGGATTGGGGGGGGTAGTCGTAATAAACACCTGGAAAGAAGGCACAAGAGACCTTGAGGAAGGAAGGAAGACAAAGTGAAAAAGGAACTCAGTAACTGGAACTAGTAGAAATGAGGCGGGGCTAACTCACTTAGTTCAGTGATTAAGTTATAAGCGTGACAGAAGCGCGGCTAAATGCCAGTGATAATGCTGATTATTAGAGCATCAACCAGTTCAAAATGAGTAATACCACAACTACAATATTATATCTGTACTGGCCTCATCCAGAGCCATGTTCCCCACAATGACTAAATAAACCTGAAGTATTTAGCATTAAAGCTTCATCTACCTCGTCACATGCATCTAGAGATGAGGGTTTATTTCATAAGTATCTGATCGACCAGAAATGTGTCCACAGGGTGATTACATCACATTAGTTCTGTTAATTCCAGGAACAACATCTCTCGTCCTCCCTCTCTAACCGATGCTATCGTCACTGTTGTCAGTTCCGCCGAGAGCCCCGGACGAGCCCCTTAATTCAGCTCGACAGATCTGGCAAGTTCCGCTTCCCTCCGATCGGTTGCAAATCATCACACTAAAAAGATTATTGTCGCTTCCATTTTCCTCCCTCCTGCCTCTCTCTCTCTCTTTTGGTCGGTCTCTCCATCAGTGGGTTATATAAGACAGTGGACGTCTCCTCCGGGACCTCGAAATCCGGCGCCCGCGGGAGTCACGTCCCCCCCACGGGGTCCGTAAATCGGCTCGGTGAAGACGGAGACGAATCGCACTTTAAAGCGGGGCCGAGACCGAGACGGGTTTTGAAATGTGGGAGAAAGAAAAAAGAGAAGCAGAGACATAACTACCTCAAAATAAAAATACACAGAAATCGAGGGAGAAAAACAGTACCGGCTGATTGCGCGTTCCCGCTCGTTAATGGCATAACGAGCTTTTAATGAGATGCCGTGTCGTTAACGCCGTTTCCCGCCATTAAAGCCAGATTCGGCGCCGGGTTACATCCAGAACAGAATTTGAGAAAAACACCAAAACCTGGTACAGACTTTTCTTTTATCAGAGACTCAGTTGAGCACCAGTTTTTAAAGGTATTAAAGTTAGAGATATAATGATGCAAAGTAAAAAATCTGCTTGAATATGCATAATAACCGGTGCAATATAACTGAGATAAGGTGCAATGCTGCAAGCTTCCCACTGGACCAGATTGGGTTAAAAATACAGACATAACATGCAATGAACTGCACGCGCACTCACGTCACACGGTTGAGCGGCTAATCTGTTCCCACAACCCTGCTGCGGTGATTGTGTAATTGCTGACGGATGGACGGAATGAGGACGGCTCTAGGTTCAGCATCTGCACACTTTTCTGTTGTTGGTCAGGAACTAAATATGGACGAATCCTATGGACAGATGCAACATTTAGGGTACCGACAACGCACACTACAGTGATGATTTTGTGCAAAATGTGTGTCTTTGCTCCAATTTGCACTGGTTTTAAAATGACGCAAACTTTATTTATTTATTATCTGAACCACTTAATCCTAATCTGGGTCACAGGGACCGGAGCCTATCCTGGGACTATGGGAAGAAGCCGGGAACCAACAACGCACACTCAAGTTCAATTTACAATCGCCATTCAACCTACAGCACATGCTTTTGGACTGTGTTGTGAAAATCCACACCAACACAAGCAGAGCACACAAACTCCACACAGAAAGACCCCACGACCCACCCGCGGATCAAACCCAGCACCTTCTTACTGTGAAGTGACAGCAGTAAGCACTGCGCCACCCTGCTGCAGAGTCGCCGGATGTACTGTTGCCACTTTGTTGTTTTTAAGCCAGTGCAACGTGACAGTCTGGGATTTTGGACCAAAAACAATTCCTGGAGAAAATGTGATTGCTCTAAGGCAAATTCAACACACACATGAGGGACATTAGAGAAGGATGAAAAAGGAAGAATAAAGGAGCTGAAAAACAGAGGAAGGATTAAGTTCCAAAAACTCTAAAAAGGAGAAATAGAGGAAAAATGTGAAATGTTTTCCCAAAAGATGACAATGTGGCAGCAGTTTAAGATTTTCCCATTTTTAAAACAGATAAAAGGAGAAGTAAAGTAAAGAAAGGAGGGATCACGGAGTGTTCAAAGGGGTGAAAAGATGAGAATATTCCCAAATGTGGAGGGAATACAAGGTAAACCTTTTTATTCTCATCACAAAGGGACAGCTCTCTCGACCTGAACTTCTGGAACCCATGCCTGGTGGTGCGTTCACAGACTGAATTATCCCCAAAGGTTTGACAAACTCAGTGACTTGATTCGGCTGCAGACAAGTCCACCTTAAAGTCATAAAGCAGTCAACCCCGAACCAACTGCTTCCACACCTCCGTGTCTCTTCACCTCTACTCGAGCTATGACTGCTGTATGTAAATGCACAAAAGAGACACGGTCAGTGTCCTCACTCGCATCTCGACCGCTTTTCTGGGCAGTTTTTCTGTCTCGGTGACGGCTTCATCCAATGCGAGGTCAAAAACGGCAATACCTTTCTGGTTACTTTGTAGAAGTCTCTCATCTTCTGATGCCGAGCTCCCTTCCAGGAAATTAATGCGTACCAGTGGCAACCTGACTTCTGCTAATCTGCTAATCTAACCTGATTTTGAAAGTGAGTGATTATCACTGTGAACACACCACAGCACAGCACACAGTGCACCACAACCAAATGTGACCTCTGCATTTGACCCATCCGTGAAGGAGCAGTGGGCAGCTAACAAGCGCCCGGGGAGCAGTGCTTGGGGACGGTACCTTGCTCATGAGTACCTCAGTGGTCACTTTACCAGCCCTGGACTCGAACCTGCGACCTTCTGATCACGGGGCCAACACCCTACCGTTAAGCCACCAACTGCCCCATTTTGCTGCTAATCTCTTGCACCGGATAAATTTTTACATCTTTCACTGCAAAAATGTGGATAAAATCAGCCACCCCACAATCCCTCACGCTGCCTTTGTTACCTCCTGATTACATGTGGATGCTCCACCAACAGCTACTTGAGTCTCCTGATTGCCTGGGTATTTATACGTTAGCGGTGATGAGCGCTGCTTGGAGGAAGCTCCTGGATGAATGTTTTGTTCAGGACCCAAACAACCCTAGAATTGCAGCTCTAGATTGGTTTGAAACACAGGTTGGTGTTGCGCTTATCCTTGTCCATTATCAGAGAGAAGTGTCGACAGTCATCTGGTGTAATGGTTTCGGATCGCAATGGCTTTTGAAAACCCCATAGGTGTGTTTGTTCTGGTTATCAGTGAGAGCGGCGAGGACGAGCTGAAGCTGAATTTGTGGCAAGTCAGCCTGTGGAGCAGTACAAAGAGAGACAGAAGGAGAGTGAGAGGCTGGTGTCCAAACACTTGAGCAGTCACTAACTGTAAGACGTCGATTTGAAACTGTGCCATCTTTGAATCATCCGAAACTGGGAGATTCGTATAACAAAGCCACTGCTTTTGGGCGGCAACAATTGGGATCGATCGGCTTTGTTCCAGTGCTCGCTCCACTCCCGCCGTCCGCACCGAGGATAAAGGCTTGCATTCTCTTTTTCCCGCTTCTCCGTCTCGCTTTGAGAGAACGTCAATATCTGGTGATTAGAGAAGTGAGACTGTAATCTCAAACCTTTTCAAGTCACATTGTCTTAATCGCGGCTGTTTGCACTGCACGGGTGCATTCAGAGAACGAGCGACTTCCCCCTTGACCTTGACGGATAAAGAGGCATCCATGACCTGTCCTCACACTGGAGAGTCTGCAGGAAGGCTGTTCAATTCCAGGTCTGGAAGGCGTGATTGGAAGGTCGCCACTTAGAATAAGAACAGGTCATCACTGAGGTACTCATGAGCAAGGTACCGTCCCCAAGCACTACTCCCCGGGTGCTGCCCACTGCTCCTTCACGGATGGGTCACATGCAGAGTTCACGTGTAGTTGTGGTGCAGTGTGTGCTGTGCTGTGTTCACAATGACAAATAATCACTCACGTTCAATAAGGTTGTAGGTTCAAATCCAGCTCCATGCTGCCTCCAGCGCTACCACCACTGGGCCCCTGAGTAAGACCTTCAACCTGAAGATATGGAAGGAGCTCCTGATGAGAGAGTTTAACACATTTGCTCTCGGGACAGTGGTGGTGCAGAGCTCTGAATAAAGATAACATTATGGGTTTGAATCCCAGAAGCGCTTGAAACCACCCTGAGTAAAGCCATTAACCCCTGTTGGCATTCAAACCCCAACCCTACCAGACACTCAGGCCCCTGCAGCTCCACTCTCTCCATACCACTGGCTCAGGTAGTGCTTACAGATCGTGGCTTGTTATGAGAAAAGGAAATGAAAAATATGCCCCATGCTCGTCAGCCATCTACAGCTAATCCATTTGTTGGACAGTAAACAAGTGGACGTCAACAACATGGCTCCCAGACCCTGCGGAACGCAGCCAGCCGGGTGAGGGTTGAGTCATGGATGAGCTCGTGCGTAATCTCGGGATCTGAGCTTAAAGCAGCACGGCGTTGGGCCGGAGGAACGAGGCGTCCGCAACATCTGAGTCACATGGCCACTCGGCATCCAAAATCACCACACTCATCCACCACAGGAACCGGCCTTTCTTCTCCTCCTGCCTTTATTTTTAGCTCTGGGCTTGAGCTTTTTGGTCTGCTTGAATTAGTCGTCACATGTCTCTGCTCAGATGCTGACGGTAGACAAGGGCACGACAGCTATTTTTGTTTCCTTCAACTGCTGGACGTCATATCTGTTGTTCGACTGTTCCTACAATTTTAACCTCAATAATAAAACACAATTGTATACTTATGTGACCCTCCACGGCAAAACCAGTCGCTTGTCACAACAGAGGTTTCTGAGAAAAACGAGCGTTTATGTTGCGTGGGGTAAAATGTTGGATCTTTAGTTTTTAGTGTTTTGAAACAGTGGAAGGTCTATACTGTACTGTTGTGAATAAATTTGGCTGAAAAACTTACCCTTTCCATCCTAAAAACGTGACTTTCTTGAGGTGAGGAATTCAATTCCAGCAGAATGTTAAAAGTTTCTGTTTTGACCGCTCTACTTCAATATTTACGGTAAATCCACTGGTTGACTAGCGTGAAGATATTTCTCCGGAATCCATCTTCGTCTCCCGAGTTCAGTTAACCTAACGCAGGTAGGCTATCCGTGTGGCTGTGAATGCAGCGTAGGCTAGCGTAAATGCAAACGTAGCCGCGACCGCACCAAGCGTCTGTGAGTGCTACGGCGATAGTCAACTTCGACGGCAGATTTCTCCGTTTCTCACTTGGCGTGACAGGAGAAACCCGACTCCTTTCAATATCTCAGTCATATGTCGTCCCATTCATTCCATATAGGTATCGTTTTGAAGCTTGATTTATGCCCTTTCATCAAAACATAACAACTCAATTTTGAACATTTGCGACAAGTGACTGGTTTTGCCGTGGAGGGTCACATATGTTCTCTTTTGTATTTATTCGGATTCAAAAACATGACCCCAAGATGGAGAACGTCTTATAACTGAAACAACCAATCAGAGAGCAGCGCAAAGAAGAAAATACAACCCCCACCCACAAAACCTTCAATAAGGACAAACACAGGTGGACATTTGGGAAAAGAAACTCAAGACGTCCTGCTTGGAGGAGAAGACGGGACAACGAGGCCTCTAGTGGTGTGTTGCAGGAACTACATCATATTGTAACAATGTAAACAGACATTATACCGACTTATAAAATTACACTAATTTATTACAAACCTGCACTTTCAGCTTCGGCACCAGTCACGAGATGGCGCGGATCTGGAGATTAGCAGGAACCTCGGCGATGCCTCTTTAACTGGGGGTGGGTGGGGGGGGGCATTAGCTGGTTTGGCTGCTACTCGTCTGCCACCTGCCAAATTCCAGCCTTGTGAGGAATGACTTCTGTCGTCATTTTAGGAAGGTGGTGGACGTGAGGTGGGGTGCACTCACCATTTTTATCCATTAGCAATCTGGCCAGCAGCATGCATCCACTCCATCAAAAGTGGTGGACGTCAAGGGGGTGTCATGGTGACGCTGGCACCATCAGCTACCCGGCAACACCTACACGAGAAACTGACCTTGCCAAATAATGAGACTAGATTAGAAATAAAGTGGAAGTAAAGTCTGATTAGGAATAAAGTGGACACACTGGAGGTCAAGTAAATGTCCTGGGGATTTACGTTGAACGTAGAATTATTTTCCGAACGTTGTGTGAATTTTAGCTCCTACTGGTCACAGTGGTGAACTGCAGCTTGAATCAAAATTCAATAATCATTAAACTTTTACATTTAACTGCTTAATAACTCTTAAAGGATATTAATTTAGGAACAACTAAAAGTCTAAAAAAAAACAATAAAAATACTTTGATCTAGAAATAAAACATTTGTTAAATGCATTTCTTTACTGTTTTTAAATATTTATTATGCAACATTAATTGTTTCCCCTTTTTTAAGTTGTTTTCTTTACATTTTAAGTTGTTCCTTACATGTAACCCCTTCATCATTTTTATCTCTTTCTGCAGAACTTAATATATTTATCACACAGGTGACATTATTAACCATTAAACCCACTTTTAAACACTCAAAATTAAACTGAGTTTGTAGTGTGGCACGAACAGACGCCACCTTTAAATGAAATGTCAGCAATTAATTTCAGAGCTTCTATAAATTTGGTCAAATCTGTCATCACAGCAACATAAAGGCAGCGTCGCTCTAATCGGATCAAGACCAATTTGTTTGGGATTTGCTGTGGTGAGAAACGTTGGGTCTGAGAAGTTGCTTTAACAAGCGTGAGCTGACAGGAAGAGGAAGTAACAGAGAAAAGTGTTTTTGAAAACCTTTATGAGGGTTGGGGTTCCGCAAGGTCACATTCTGGGCCTTGTCCAGTTTTATCCAGCGTGAGGAAAATATCCACCTCCACATGCTCTGCTGTTCAGAAACGAGGTGAAAGAAAACTAGCATGCCTCTCGTCTCCTCCTCCTCCTCCTCCTCATCAGCAGACGGATGCTAAACAAACGCTAATCAAGCAACACCTCAGAGTCGACATCAGCGGCAAAGTCGTTCATAAACTACACGCTTTTCAACCCGGCGGCTAAACTCTTTCAGGAATGGAACAGGAAAATATAAGGAATATGGACTGTATGAATTTTTTTGTGTTCATACAAATCCAAATTCAGTCGATGGAACGTAGATTAGCATTTCGGACAGCGGCAAAATTGAGGGGAAATGTAAAAATGGGAGGGAAATTGAACAAATTTGATTCTGAATTTCGAAAAATTTACACCACAAAGTTACGGCTAAAGGTACAGCATTTTGTCTCACAGTGGTATAACTTCTACATCTACAGTATTCATCAGATGCTCTGACACAGAGTGACCTCTACCTCCTGATTACAGAGACAGTCTCCCTGCAGCACCTTGGGGTCAAGGGTCTGGATCAGGAACCCAGTGGTGGTAGTGCTGGAGGTAAGACTCAAACACACAGCCTCTCCAGGTCCAGAGATGAGCATCCTGACCACTACACCGCCCTCTAAAAAATAAATGATTAAAATGGTGGTCACTCCACGTCCCTGAACAACATTAAAGCTGGTTACGCAGCTCCTGGATCTAACCCTTAATGATGGAGAGGAGAAGGAGATGCAGGTGTGTGTGTGTGATCTATTCTCTCACCTTTATCTCAAGATCACAGTTCATCTTTCTTGCAATCTTGAGATAACTTGCCAATATGTCATCATCATCATCATCATCACGGATAATTAAATTTGACTTTGATTATGGACTGTAAAAAGTGTAAATAAAAGTGTTCCAATCAATCAGTGATCATATGTGACCCAGTCGCTTGTTGCAACGGAGGTTTCCGAGAAAAACGAGCGTTTATGTTGCGTGGGGTAAAATGTTGGATTTTTTGTTTTTAGTGTTTTGAAACAGTGGAAGGTCTATACTGTACTGCTGTGAATAAATTTGACTGAAAAACTTACCCTTTCCATCCTAAAAACGTGACTTTCTTGAGGTGAGGAATTCAATTCCAGCAGAATGTTAAAAGTTTGTGTTTTGACCGCTCTACTTCAATATTTACGGTAAATCCACTGGTTGACTAGCGTGAAGATATTTCTCTGGAATCCATCTTCATCTCCCGAGTTCAGTTAACCTAACGCAGGTAGGCTATCCGTGTGGCTGTGAATGCAGCGTAGGCTAGCGTAAATGCAAACGTAGCCGCGACCGCACCAAGCGTCTGTGAGTGCTACGGCGATAGTCAACTTCGACGGCAGATTTCTCCGTTTCTCACTTGGCGTGACAGGAGAAACCCGACTCCTTTGAATGTTGATATCTCAGTCATATGTCGTCCCATTCATTCCATGTAGGTATCGATTTGAAGCTTGATTTATGC
>JAVGVS010000173.1:285000-295000 GCA_032718565.1 Distichodus sexfasciatus
GGTGAAAGCAGAAATCCAAGGCGAGGTCGGGTTCCTTGATCAACGGCCCGACGCCAAGCCTGATCTATTCATACGCTATCAAATAACATTTCCAAATTAAAAAATAATTGTAACAATTTATCATAATTAGTTCCACACGTGGCATTTGCACCAGCCATACACGGAGCAGGGGTTTTACAGCTTTTCAGCGATGTCACCGCGGTGAACGTTTAATTCCAGAAGAAATTCTGATGAAATTGTATACCATAAGACAAAAAAACCCCGATGCATGGGTGATGAGTCGGCAACGAGCCATCTAACGCAACAATATGCAAGAATAAAAACGGGGGCGTGGTGGAGTCGAGGACGCTCGTTACCACGTTAAACCTCAGTAGAATAATTTAATCAAACGATTCCACCAAAGCACATAATGGCCTTTATTAACTGGTGACGAGGAGCAATCTCTTAACCGCTGCTGTTTTATTAATGAGTCAAGTTTAGCATTATAAAACTGATTTTAGCAGCACAACGATGTTAAAATACAATTTATTTAAAAATATTTTTGTTAATTAATTCTCATTACAAAGTGTAGCCAGATTGAGAGCGGAGTTTGTAATATTGGTACAACTTGTTTAAGAATTAAAGCAGTAACAAATTACAGCTGGAAATGGCACATTTCAATTACATTTAGCACCTTTACTCAAGTAGTAACATTTAAATATAACACCTCTAGAGTAAATAAGCTAAAGTTTCTGACATTAACTATTTTACATTATTTGAATAGTTCATTAAATGCAGAAACAAAGCAGAATTTGGAATAACTGGGAGAGACGTTACATTACAATTCTCCTAGACATGCTAATGGGTAATTACAATTCATTTATGTTACTTCAAAAAACATTTCTGGACCTGAGCAACCACACTGCTGACAGACGCACAAATAACAAATGTCACAACTCCAGAAATTTTAATTAATAACTAAATTAAGATCTAACGCTGTTCTCATTTCCATTTTTATCCAACAATATTAACGGTCCGGATAGTATTATTAATTAAGACATGTCCTAACTGGAGAAGCCATGATCATATCAGAACGATGCGGAATCATCATTTCCGCTGCATGAAGGTCAAAATGTCCTTTTTGTTCAAAAACATTTACAAGTTTTTTTAAAAGAGATAAACTGCATTAAATGTTCTATATTTACGGGTGATTTGTTTAAAAGTTGAGTAGTGTTTAAAATACTCCAAAACATCTATTTAACAACAAAGTCAATGCCTGCTGGCTGTAATGATGCAGGAGCCAGGCCAGAACGACATGATGCTCCGCTCCACGCCGCAGCAATCAAAATCAGAACGCCATGACCTCGATCAAGAGCTAAAACGCTTCTCACAGTACATTAGTAAAAATCACTCCCCAGAGAAACAGACTGCACTAATCTAATTGCTGCCGAAAAGTGACGCCTTTAATGACACTCAACCCGTAATAATTCATGCTTCAGACAGCGCCGAGCCGAGTGATCGCGCCCCCGAGGAGGGAAGGATCTCACGCCGGAGCACCCATTCAAACACACAGCACGGATGCGTAAACAGGACCGGAGGGGGACACTGATACCACAAACAAACCGCGGAGGTAAACGGTGTGCCGCGTGGAGGCCGTGGTCTTCCGTGTTCGAAGGAGTAGATCTTCGGCGGGCGCTGGCTTCGGGCGCGTGGCGCGGCGCTTCCATTACACGCCGCGATTAAATCCAATCAAGGCCTATTGCGCCTGCCGATAGCATCTCTGCCTTAATTAGCCCATTCTCCTTGAGCAGGGTTGCACACGCATGGAAGGTACATCGGCCCCTCGCACCCTCCCAGGTCTCACTCTCTCTCTCACACACACACCCCCCACACAAAATGCGACAAGTGAGGTACTGGAGAGGGAAATTAGCCATCACGCCCCTGAATCCCTGCCACTCCCAGATACCCGCCAGCTGATTAACAGCTTGTTGCCTAGCTGGGGCTGGAGCCACGCGGTCGGGCAAGGTTTCACATGCCTCAGACATGCGCGGTGGCGGGCGGCGGGCGCCAGGTCACCCCCAGCACAAAAAGAGGAGGGGAGGGGCAGACGCTATTAGGGCGACTTCTATTGCGACGAGTCAAATACCTGGTGAACTGCCAGTATAAGAGCGGGAGACGTAATGTTTCTAACCAAAATCACCAGCACACTTTCAGTGAGTAGAACCACATGTTGGGAACCCGTAAGACAGGGGTAAAGGGTGTCTAGTGCTTAGATCTCTCCCCCCCTACCACCACTGGGTCCCTAAAGAAGACCCTTAAGCACAAGCTGCTGCAGGGAAACTGTCCCTGAAATGAGGAAAACGCTCCTCCTCTGGATGAGAGCATGTGCCGAACACCATAAGGCAGTGCTCCCCAGTAATTTTTCCGCGAGGGCCAAATTATGTAAACAAGTCAGGCTGAGGGCCAACAAATCTCCATCACAGCTTCTGGCCTTTCTGGAAGAGAACTACTTTTTGATGGCGTTCCATATTAGCGTCGCGAGCGCTAACACATGTTTACATAGCAAATAATGTCATTAATGCCTTTTTTAGGCAAGTTTTTGTTCACAGAATGAATTTCACATACAGAGCAATGAACATAATGTCCGTAAGTTCAAAGTCGCCAACCCACTGATGTGGGAGATAATCACAGCTGGCTGATAACGGCAAGACATGCCCCTTACGGTTGTTGCCAGTGTGACATGAGGGGCCAGATATATCGCTTGTTGGGGCCGGATCTGAGCCCCATTTGGGAGCCATAACGGGTAAATATAAACCGAAAAGACTCAAACACCACCGGTACAGAACAAGACCCTTAACCCCCTTAAGTGTTGAGCGATTCCACATCCCTGAAGTGGCGGTCTATTCTGGAGCTTTTCCATCATATTTGACATCAGAACACTGGTACCTGGGCATCGGGAGAAGTGAGTACCGGCCCCTCCAGGAGCGGAACCGCCCACCCCTTTTCCAGGGAGACTTTTACAGTAATTCCAGGAATGCATTTGGCTGAAAAGGTCTGGTGAATGTTGTTAATGTCAATGCAGGCTGTTCCAAAATCTATGAGAACTTCACTTCATGAGCACGAGTTGGTAGAGTACCATCACACCTTCACCTGCACACGGACAACTGATTAGAGCAGAAGCGACGTGCCGCCCTGAATTGGAGGAGGGCAGGCTGTCCAACATCCTCAGAATGTCTGCAGAGATGAGCACGTCGATGGGAGTGACGAGCAAAGATCGGGGAAGAAGTTAAAACAGGTGGAAACCAGCACTGAAGATGAAACACTAATGGGAGACCAGTGACTGCAGCTGCCAACACCAATATTCTTCATCTACAACCTGGCGCGACACCATGTCGCCTGGCCAGAATCTGTTGCTCTACTGGAATGAAGAAAACAATTCTGCAGCATCAGTACAGACGATGAGTCACGACCAATATGAGCCGTGTCAATTCATTCAAACACAGCCCGTGTTTACATTGTTTAAACCTCACGTTTTCCCTAATTACGGTGACAGTCTCGCTGGAATAGTGGTGACAACCCAGTCCCGGATCTACACCTGAGAGTCTACTTCTGCTGATGGTCTACCTGAGAACAGGTGTGCAGGTTCCCTGAGTCGGCACGAAAGCTGTCCTCCAGAATTGAGCGGAGTAAATCCAGAACCACTGCCTTATCAAATTCTAGTTTTTACTGCAGACCCAGAATAGGTGGGCCAGCAAGGACTCTTCTGACCGGTTACCGCTCCCCGCTGACACTTAATCACCTCCGTTGGGTCCCGTAGGCTATACACAGCTGTTCGGTTCCTCTCCCCTTTGTTCCAGTTGTGCAACTAAAAACGAGCTCCAACCCTCTGCCGCATGAAAAAAGCGCCCCTCATTTTCTGCAGCTACAGCCTCGACGGAATAGGGCCCTGGAGTCGTGAGGAGAAAAGTGGAGCTTTTTATCACCAAGAAGAGGGCGGGTCGCGGCACGTTCCCCGCCTCCGTCCTCGATACTCCACGGCGCCATTTCACACGAGGACGAGGAGACCGACAAAAATCCATGCGTCAGTCATTCATTGATTTCACATTAAAACCCCCAAAACTACTACTACTATCATGCTATTCTCAATAGAAAAAAATAATATCTGTTTCAAACACCAACATGAAAAATAATAACGGTATTTTGGATAAATACAATTAAATTAAATAGAAATAGCTGATTCTGGGTTATTTTTTTACTGGAAATAAGAAGTGTGACCCAGAAGTGACCGTTACATGGAGAAAACTTTATAAAACGTATGAAAATCTGATGAGATTCCGATCTTTCTGCCAAGGAATAAAACCATCCAGTCTTATGAGAAGTAAAAAGATCACTATGTGCCAATTTCCCAGTTGAGGATTAAGTGTAGTCCTCGACTAGCTTTGAGTTTTGAGTTTGAATGGTAAATCTCCACTAGCACTACAACTTAGTCCAGGACTAGGGTTAATCCGTGAGCAAGAAACCTGCTTCTATACATTATATTTTGACGACTACACGAGTCGTTACCATCACACACACCACGTGCCTCAACCGAAGACCCAATGAACGAAAGTGTTTTTCCTTTTTCCTATTTTTCTTTTCAGCGCAAAACGGAAAAGTGAAATGACTCGTTCAGTTTTCAGCTTGATTTTGGAAACAACTATTGAAAAATGACCCGGGCTTGGGTTTATGGTTTTAATGCGAAAAATCACTGAACAAAAGATGCACTGATTCTGTCGGGCTTTCACTTTGCGATGGGCAAAAAGCAAAGAGGCGCTGACCGGGAGAATTATGAAGGAGTGAATGACCTTGAAGTCATCTGTATATTGAAGTACAAACAACTGTAGTTCTAGAACGCAATAAAAAGCACTAGAGAAAAATCTCAGCTTCTGACAACCCTCTGTACGCGCAAAAGTTCATGCCACGACCAAGAACAATGGCAACGACATAAGTTGACGCCACCTCGCTATATAAGGTACGCCATTGAGCTCTGAGGTGCCCTCAAAGGAGCGCTTAGAGTTCCACCAGCACGGATAGAAAACACCAAATAAAACAGACATCCATCGCGTCCGAGTCGGCCGTGAACGCTGCGTAGAAGGCCGTCACTAACTTACAGCCGTCGAGTGACTCCAGACCCTGACCTCCAGGTCGCAGTACTTGCTCTTTTGCTTTAACCATCTATTACGGGTTAAACCTGACATCATATTTATTGATGACATAAACATAGTTGTCAATATAGTGCAATAAGTGGAAAGCAATCAAAAGGAACGAAAAGTAAAACTCAAACAGGGAGGGAAAGAGAGCTTGCCAATGCCAGTATAAAAATAGGTGTTACATTAAAATAGCAGTATTACACAACAGAATTATTACTTCAATTGTTATTTATCAACTTGATTTTTTTTTCCAGTAACATATTAAAATACATATTAAGAATGAATGCACATATTCATTTTTAATATATAATCGTAATTCCTCTAATGGTAGCTGGAAAGAGCACCCGCTGCCCTCCGTCCTCGTGCTTTTTTTGTTTTTTGTTTTTCTCTCCAAAAAGTGCAGACAGCATTACAAAGACACTTTCATTTTCTCTCAAGATTTTTTAAAACCTTGATGCAACGCATAGAAAAAAATGTCTCTGGGGACTAGGGTGGATTCGAAGGAGCGGAGCGGGGTGGGGGGTATGCCGCCGTTGGAAAAAAAGCCACTTGTTACGATGCAAGCTACAGTAAATGATTGGAAATTACAAAAATAAATCAAAATAAAAAACGTAAGCTCATCCAGAGGAAGCAGGGACGGGGGCGGTACAGGAAATATCCATGGAGTGATCAAATAATGTCAAAAATACATGGCAAAGATTATACCAATAAATACAGTACTTACTTACAGACTAGAGCAGAAGGAGTGTCCTGCACAGCTAAATGCACTGTAGTAAAGTGTTCTGTCAGAGAACTGATATTTTTGTTTGTCTCTCTCTCGTTTTTTGTATATATATATTTATATATATATATATTTATATATGTATATGTATAAACTTCTCACAAGAAAAAGTTCACGCTTATCGGTGCGATTATGTTCCTGAAAAACGGACTCAGGTTAATCTGTACACCTACAATTTTATGTATTCAATCTCTGCTTGTTAAAAAAAATAGATTTTTGCATCTGCAGTTTCTTCCTCAGGTTGGCCCTCATGATTGAGCTCTTAAAAAACTTAAAAGAAAGAAAGTAACAGAGTTTGGCATTACCCCCTCGTACTGGCGCTTTTCTTTTCATAGTGGCTCTGACTCTCCAGCAAGGGAGACGAAAGCTTTTTCACGTGTACGTGTGTAGAGACCAAATGTTTAAAACTGGCTAAAGGTTGTCTGTTGCTCAAGAACTTGAGGTAGTCCTGGGTCTAATTTTGAGTTTACAGTTCCAAATACTGTTCCTGTGCGGCTCCATATAGAGTATCGGGCGTCATGCCATACAGCACGTTTCTTATTCCTCGGGTGCAAGAACTGCCGCCGACGCCGGGTTCGGGTTGTAATGCAAGCGGGCCCGGACTGGGTACTGTAATCGCACTCTGTTGCCGGGCGCCGCCACGGGCTTGTCCTGCGGTTCCAGGATCTCGCGAAGAAATGCTCGGCGCTCTGGGCGGTGGATCGCCTCCCGCTGCTCGGCGAAAAGGACTGTGGGCGTCCGTGAGGTTGGGTCCTGTTTCTCGAGCGTTACGGTAGCTGACCTTTCAGCTCGTGCAAGCTCGGGTAATCTCAATGGCGTGCCCTCCCTGACCGATAGATGGGGTTCTTGCACATGTGGCCCAGCGGGTGGGGGATGTACTCGTAGACGTGGCCGGCGGGGGGTTTGACCTTGGCAGAGCGTTGTTGTACAGGCCGGTCGCAGGTTGAAGGAGCGACGCCCGGTGTGCTGGTGCTGGTGCGTCGCTTCTGCGACTTTTTGGCGCGCCATCACCACCACGCACAGGCCCGGGCTGCCACAAATACCGGATGATGAAGACCAAGAGGAGACTGAGAATGAGAACTGACAGGGGATTGTGGCCTTCGACGGCTGGTGTTGATCTTCAGCGGGTGTCTCTTCGCGGGTGGTGGTGGTGGCAGCGGCTGCCCTGTCTTCGCAAGGGATCCTCTGATCGGTTTCACAGTGGACACGACCACGTCCGAGTAATCGGGGCACAGCTGCTCAGAAAAGACTCCTCGCATGTCCTGCCCGGCCAGTCTCTTTGGAGAGACGCATATGACGTCATTGGTTGGACCACAGTGCCAGAGTTGAGCTGCTCCAGCCATATCTTCATGCCCACAGCGTCGCACGAGCAATCCCAGGGGTTCTCATATAGATCCACTGCCACCAAAGATTTGAGCTGGTCCAGAACGCCACTCACAGGCAGGTTCTGAAAGTGGTTGTTACGTAGATTGAGCCTGGAGAGTGACACAGTAGAAAAGATGCCTCCTGTAGCCAGAAGGTTGTTGTTTAGGAAAAGCAGCTGGAGGCTGGGCACAAAACGGAAGGTGCCACCCACGATCTCTCTGATCTTGTTGTATTCTAAATACAGGTATTGCAGATTCTGAAGCCCAAAAGAACATTCTGCAGTGAGCTCATGCTCAACTTCAAATTGCCATTCAAGTACAGCCTACGTAGGTTAATTAAATCCCCAAAAGCCCTGTCGTGTATCAGAGCGATACGATTGTTCCCTCATGTACTGAATCCAAACCTCAGCCTCTATACAAACCGGGATTCATAACAACGTGAAGAGTAATTGCCAGTAAGGTACATCTTTTTGGATTGTACGGTTTGGGCTTTTAGGATCCGGAGTATGTTTCGATCTTCCTTCTCCTGGCAGTTGACGCTCAGCCCCAGGTCGGAGATCCGCAGGTTGCACGCGGCAAGCTGTCGGGCAGTCCAAAGGCAATAGGGACTTGGTCTGAAGGCTATGATGGGCCCGTGAGTTATAGGGGTTGGCTGGGCTGCAGACGGGCTTGGACCTGGTCTTGTTGGACTGCCGGGTGCCCTTTGTAGGTCTGGAGGACGACCTTAGCACAGCTGAGGAAGTGGCAGAAGAGGTCACGGCGGCCGGGGTGGTCTGGAGATATCCACTGGTGCTGAGGGGCAGCTGAGGCCGCATTTCGTACTCTGAGATGGCTCTGCGGGGACACAGCTCCTGTTTGGACACCTCATCCAAGTCCCGGCCGTGGAGCCTAAACGGGGTCTCACAAACAACCTCCCACGTAGTGCAGTGTGTTATGCTCTCTCCCAGCCAGGCCTTGAGGGCAATTAGCTCACAAGAACAATTCCAAGGGTTCTCTTCCAGCTGTAATTCCACCACTTTGTCCATGTGCTCCAAAAGGCCAATGTAAGGGAACATTTTAAGGCGGTTTCCCCGCAGATCCAAATGAGTCAAGGGCACATTCCGGAAAATGTTGTTGGGGAGTGCTGACAGCAGGTTGTCGCCTCAAAATCAGCACGGTCAGTTGATGGAGCCTGCTGAGCAGCCGCTGGGCCCACGATGCTTATAAAATTGTAATCTATCTGAAGGTATTCCAGACTCTCCAATCCCGCAAAAGCATCATCCCCTAAGAATGTCAATTTTGTTGTTGTTCAGGTGCAACTTCTTTAATCCCCGAGTCTCATTGAAGTGACCCAGTCTCCACCTCGGATATGTCGTTGTTGCCTAAGTGCAAAATTGTCACCCCTGTGTAGTTGATGAAGTCATTGACAGACAATTTTTTCAGGAGGTTACCCGTCAGTAAAAGGTGGTACGTGGGAAAATGCACGGGGCTGATTTTATTGTGCCCAACGATGCTCGGTTCTCACAGCGACCGGTAGAATCCCCCTCTTCTCGCAAGTACACAGGTTCCGACAAATTTCCCCATAACTGTCGTACATCTCGACCAGGCTCAGAGAAGTGGTGACCAGCACGATTATGGTCAGTATCCAGACATGCATTTTCATGGGAGTGGATGGCCCCTTTCACTGTAGTGCCACTGCAGTCCGTGGTGTCATCTGGAAAGAAAAGACGAATAAATAATCAGTGCTTTTTCCAATAAATAACATTTTTCACAAAAATCCCAATTCAGTCGCCTGGAGCGGGCATCTTAAATTTTCATGCACTCGGTTTCAAAAATATCCCACATGCATCAGGACCTCAATTTGCCACAAAACAAAAATCATACTCACTTCGACACAAACATTTTCTGTCCCTAATTAACACTAGATCAGGCATGCACATTTTATCGAGCGACGTTCTGAAATAATTAACAAGCCACAAGATTCTTCCGTGAAAAGGTTCTTCCCCGTTTCCCGTTCTGCAGCTCCTCATGTCATGATGAGTTATGAAACCCCACGGACACGAATTCATTTGCACACTCACAATTCAGATATTTCAGAGCCAGGCGACGCGCCAATAAGTCCAGCTTATTATCTGATACACAGGGTGCAAAAAATCTCAGCAATGGCTCCCTCCCAGACAGGCACTGCGCAAATCTTTAGTGGGGGGAGGAGGAAAGCATTCCTAAAAAAACAAAGTATGAGGCAAAATCCCAAGTACAGGAATGAATAAACAGAGATGCCAGTCGCCCGGATAACATGACGGATCGAAGCGGTGGGCGCTGGGGGGAGTCAGGAGTTGACGTATATCGTTTCAGGCACGAAGATGCACGGCAGGAGATGCCAAGATAAATAAGGGCTGTAATCGATTCCCAAATAAAGAAAGGAAAAATAAAGCCCTACTCACCCTGCATGTCTGGCCACTTTTGCTGCCGCGACGCAACTCACGACTGGTCACTTGGGTCGCCAAGCAAAGGAAAAGAAGAGACAACGCTTAATGGTGAACGAGGCTTCGGGCGCACAGCAAGGCAAAAACGCTCCTGTCTCATCGCTACGGAAAGGGAGACGGTGAGGAGAAGAACGACGACGACGACCAGGGGGGGACGACGCGGAAGGGGAAGACGGCTTCCATCGCAGTCGACGGGGTGGAGGAGGGGGGTGAGCGTGAGCG